>CM062815.1:675062750-675303990 GCA_031772625.1 Pinus tabuliformis
GTGCGATGCATCGCACCTTGTACACACGGGAAGTGCGATGCATCTCAAAAACCCCTTCTATGGGTGCGATGGACGAGAGTAGACAAATGGCGGAAGCAGTTTGCTAAGTGGATGATCTTGGAATCTTCCAGAAACTTCTCCTGGGACACTTGCCTCTCAAATCGCCCAAGGATGAGTAAGAGATCAATGAGATCTCCAAGTGGAATCAAGAACTATCAGAGAGAAGACACTAATCAAAAACCCAAAGCTGACTCACACCTCTGCAAATATCTATATATAGATCTCTCATCCCAGAGGTCAAGGAGGTTAGAGGCTGGAAATTTGCATCTTGTAAGGAATTGTTGTTGTTTTATTGGTGTGAGATCATAGTGTTGGGTGTCTAAGCTTGTCATGAGGTGAAGAAGGGCTTCTTCTTGCCGAGAGATGATGCTGGGTCAAACAACCGTTGTAACTCTCTTGGCTCTTTCTTGATTATCAATAAAGTTATTCAAGTTTTCCTCCATACTCTGTGTGATTTATGTTTTATGCATTTGTATGGTCAATTTACATCTGACCCTAGATTGTTTGTGATAATAGATCCATGTTCTCGTATAGTATTGTGCGGCTTGATTGTACAGGTACTCTGTGAAGCTGGGTATACAAGAAGCAAGTAGCAAAGGACTATCAAAGAGAGAGGAATCAAACAAGGAGACAAGCGCAAGACAAGGTTGGTCTCCTTTATTCTTCTCTCATCTGTTCTGAATGACGAAGGTTGAGAAGAGCCATATTGGCAAGCCAATCGTCAATCCTGGAAGTGATAATGTGGCCATATGAGGTGCACCAACATCTCCCCAAGAGGAGAAAGGACTAGGATTTCCTCCAAGGGGAAATCCTTGGTTGGTGGACTCCATTTTCCTCAACCTAAGACCAATGCAGGAATAGTGATATTATTCCGATTAAATAAATTTTAGATGCTTTGACACAAATTGTTTTTTCAATTTTTAAGAGTCGAGAAAAAAACAAAAGATGACTCTAGTCGCCTTCGATTTTTAATGAGCCTGAAGTGACAAGTGCTCAAATGGACCTTTTCCTTTAAGGAGTCTGAAAAGGAACGAAAGAGACTACTCTGGAAATCTAGACAGAGGGATTACCAAACCAATCGCAAAACTACAGAATACTTTTACGGTATGGCAGTCAATCTTCCCGAATGTTGTGTTTAGTGCATTGCGATTGATAGGGCAGCAAACATGGCTTCCTATGGATAAATGATATAGCCTATTATGGTCTCCCAATATATACTTGACGGTACGTGGGAGCACAAGTCTGTACTGGCACTTGTCGTCTCAAAGAGGAGGAATCACCCAACCAACAATGAAAGTGATAGTTACCAGGCTTTACGACGTCGGAATACGTCTCTAGCCTAGACTTCTAGATGTTGTGCGTTAGGTTCCAAAGCATTTTTATGTTCATTGAATTTATTTTACAATTGATCTTTCTTAAGAAATTTTCCTTTCAGGTTCACCGCGTGATGTAGATATACAATTCCTAAAATGCAATCTAAGATGATAAAAAATCGTTTAATCTTCTTTTTGCAATGAAAATCCTAGCTACTAAAGAAAGAGAGATGATATTCTTTCAACATAGAGTAGAGAGCACACACTAGATGCACTGTCCTAAATCAAACCAACAAGCAGTCTAAATGCAAATGCACATGCATGTATTTGTTTTCAGCTTTCTTAATGTGTGAATGACAAGAAGAATGCTAAGTACAAATCTGAATTATCTTTTCAAAGCAACAATACTAACAAATTTCTCTTCAAAAACGAAAGGAAGATAATGACGACACTTTTCTATTTTGAATTGAAAACTGCTTTCGACACTTGAAAAACTACTAATTCAAATCAAATACAAGAGTAACTGTATAATCGACCATCCAGAACAATAGAATTCTTTTCTTTGACTGAAAACGACACTTGTGACACTTCCAAATCAAAAGACGACAGTTTGATTTTGTTACTTTTTGTAAAAGAGAACTGTAAATGGCGCACAATACATAAAAACATTCACAATTCTTTGTACTATGGAGTCAGAATTGTGCAAAGGAAGGGAGTTTCCATAGTGGTATACTGATCACAAACAACAAAACTCCTGAATAAAGCTGAAGAGAGTGAACACAAAACCAAAATCTGAGAGCAGAAGAGGTCTTATCTGATCAGCGCACCTGCAACACAAGGAAAGTGCGATGCAGCGCACCTACTGCACACGGGAGGTGCGATGCATCCAGATTCCCAAGAGGAGAAAGTGCGATGGTCCAGGAACGAGACTTCAACTTGGTTCTTGGTCACAGTTTGCAGCTTAGTTCAGGGATTTAGGCCAAGCTAATGATAGCCAGTAAATAGAAATCACAGGGGTTGATCTAATGAGATTACTAGAGCCACCACTAGGGCAATTAGGATGTTTGCAAATCGATTTTTCAGTTTATAAACAAAACCCGGAGATAGATTGAAGCAACATTGATCTACTTTGCACTTGCATATCAAATGCAGTTTGAAGGCTAGCTGGCTTAACTTCAGGCTCCATCTGTAAGTTTATAAAACAAACAAATATAGACAAGCAAACAATCTATTCGCTCCCCAGTGGAGTCGCCATTTTGTTATCGGGAAATCTAGTGTCTATGCAGAGCTGCTAGTCCCACTAAGATGGGTAGCTATCTTAGAAACAAATAGATTAAAGTTACTTTCGTTTTCCTTTATGAGAAGTAGATAGGAGAAGATCAAAGAATACCAACCTCAATCCTTCGCTTGGTTCTTTGCTTGTTCCTTCTCCTCACCGACTGGTCTTTGCCGCTTCTCCCTTGACCACTCCACTTCAAAGAGTACCTGTAAAGTCAAAGCAGCATAATACCTTCAAAGTGTAGAGATCTACAATCATAAACAATATATGACCAAATATATATTGACCACACAAATGCATATACTATCAGACATACAAGAATGTGGAGGAAAACTTGAATAGCTTTATTAATATGAAGATTAGAAGAGAGGATTACAACCCATTGTTCTGACCCAGCATCATCCTCCCAGCATGAAAGCCCTTCTTCACCTCATGAAAAGCTTATATCACCCAACACTATGATATTCCACCAGGAAACCAACAACACTTCCTTACAAGATACAAAATTCCAGCCTCTGGATCTCTGGGATGAGGGATCCATATATAGATGATTGCAGGGAGGTGAGTCAGCTTCTGGGATTTTGATTAGTGTCTTCTCTCTGATAGTTCTTGGTTCCACTTGGAGATTGATGATCTCTTACTCATCCTGGGTGAATTCAGAGAGGCAAGTGTCACAGGAGAAGTTTCTGGAAGATTCTATGATCATCCACCTCGCAAACTGTCTCTGCCATTTGTCCACTCTCGCCCATCACACCCTACAGAAGGGATTTTCAGTATGCATCACACCTTTTACACTGGGTAGGTGAGATGCATCGCACCCTTAGCACTGAGCAACCTGTATGGTCCAGTTTTGACCAGTTCTGAGCAGTTTCCTGTGGAGAACTTCTGGGAGATGATGTAATCAACTGACCTTGTTCCTTTAGGGCATGAAACAACACTTTTAGGGACTCAGGAGCCCTTGGTTTATGGACATATATGATTGGGGTTGCAGTGCCCAAAAATGTCTATAACAGATGGGCCCTAATAGCACTAATCTGTAAGTCGGGGTTGATGTACCCAAATGGATCTGTAACACTTGGTGTAGTTTTGACACTGAGGATGGTGTTCCCCAAGGGGGAGGGTTTTGTAACAGCCCTGGTAAAAAATATAATCCGTGTAATAAAAGTTAATAAAGGAAAAATAAGACCATGGTTAAGGGACACTTATTCCAAGTTGGATGTTGGGCAAAGATATCCTAGTGGATTTCAGTTGATGTGTGTTTTAGCTAAGGAAAATTGGAAAAGGCTAAGGCAAAGGCATTAAAAGGAAAAAAGACATTTTTGGCACATTTATATATGAAAATAAAGGAAATTGAGAGAAGTAAGGTGAAACATCACAGGTTGCATGCGAGGAGGAAATTGAAGGAAAATAATGGAAAATGAAGAAAATAGAGGCCTCATTAATAAAAAGGCTTCTAAGGATCAATTGGTAACCTTTTGTTAGTTCAAGTTTGGAGATCTCTCATTATTCTCTCTCTCTCTCTCTCACTCTTGGTCACTTAGAGTTTTCTTGGAGCACTCTAGCTTTGGATCAAGGAAGGAAAAGAAAGCAAAGGGAAAGGAAGGAAAGAAAGGATCAAGGAAGGAAAAGTAGGATCAAGAAGCTTCAGCAGGAATACTTGCAAGTAACCTTTTGCATGTGTGATTTCCTAGCTAGTTTGGACATGCATGGATTTGCATGTTGGTGTATGGTTCTCTTGTTGTTGGTGGCATGGTTTTGTCGGGTTATGACAGTGGTTTTCAGCCTAACCTTTCCTTTTTCTAGATTCCATGGTATGTTGGGATGTTTATCTCAGTTTTGAGCTTTGGTTTTCTAGATGGATTTCAGAATCCAGGGTGGAGGTGGTCTCAAGTTTCATTCCCAAAGGCCTAGGAATCCCTTGATCGATTTGGCAGGATACACGATAAATCCTAAGGGAGAAGTCTCGGTTTAGGGCCTAGTGATTCGGGTTTGGATTGCGGTAAATCCTGAGAGACTAGTCTCGGTTTAGGGCCTAGTGATCTAGGATTGGATTGTGGTAAAGCCTGAGAGACAAGGAGATGAAAAATTCCTCAAGGATAGTGATGGATTCTGGATGGCATTCCAAGTTTGGTTTGGTTGTGATCGGAGCACCAGTTTTTGTGTGATCATGGTTTGATGATGGTGGAGGTGGTTTAACCTCTAGATTCCCTTGGTTGTTCTATGAGATCACACATTCATGCTTGGAATATGGCACGGGGGTGACTGGATGAAAGAGATATTTGGTTCAACCATGTCTATGGTTGGGTGGTACATGGACTTCCTGAACTTGGCCAAATTTTCCTATGATTAATAAAAGCTAAGTTCTCTTACTTTTTCACTTATTTATATGTGGATTTAATGGCTATCCTAGCTTTGATATTTATATGGTTTATGCTGGTTATAAGCATGGTTAAATGATTGGTTCATGTCATGGTTATTTCATGTATTTACTTGTAATTGTTAAATGGATGGATGCAAAACCTAATTGATGATATAATAGTTCAATGGAGAAGGTGGTGATCCTTCTACTTATGCTTCTGTTGACAGTGCTGGTGATGAGCCTCATCATTGGGTAACTATATGGGCCTTAATTCACCTCCTAGCTTAGTCAAACCAACTATTCTCATAACTTATTGCATGCTTTTGATTATATTTTGTTTATGAGGTGAGTTAGAGTTGGATATTATGCTTTGTGGTCTAATATGCATTTAATGCAGGATTAAAGGAGAAAATCAAGGAATTTTGGCAAAGAACAAAGTCAAAAATCAAATGGGACAAGGGAGAGGGATTATAGGAGGTAAATCCTCCTCATTTACTACCACTCCATTCGAATATTCCTCCATCAGCTCGGAGTGCAAACAGCCAAATCATGAGGACTAGAAGGCAGCCGAGCAAGTGAGAGACAAAGCACCAGTTTATCTCAAGTTTGGGAGACAAACCTCCCTAATTTTAAGAAAGTCGTTGGGGACTTTAGATGTATAAGTAGAGAGGCCTAGGACCTCAATAGGATTTAGATTTTTTATTGTAAACCTCTACTCTGTTTTCGAGCTGCAAAACTTGTGATAGTTCTATTGATGTAATTTGTTGTTTTGGTAATAAGAATGAGTTTTGTTTTGAGCCAGCACTGAGTTAACTCAGAGGACTGAAGCTCTTGGGTTAGGGCCCAACCCTAGCAGCCAAGGCTCCTCTTGATTGTACATGTATGTTTAGTGTAGATTCATAGCTTAATTGTTCATTTTCTTATTAGATGCATTTCCATTACAAGTAGTGTAGATTAGATTGGTTGTGTGATAATTTGCTTCCATTTGTGCCTTGTTTCAAGTAGCAGGTTAGCAAGGAGAAAAAACATATTCTTTATATCTGGTTTCCATTGGATTATTAGAGTTATTTGCACTTATTTTACTATTCCATTTTGTTGTTTAACTATTTATGTTGCATAGATCAAAACTTTGGCAGGTTATGTTTCTATCATTTGTTTCAGATCCACACTGTTTTACAGCCATTTTTACTGTTAAGATTGTTTTTCATCCACAGTCTAAAGACGTTTCTTTTCATACACCTTCGAGAAGAACTCTACATAACAATAGATGTTCTTCTTCACAATGATCTAGAAAATAAGACATTATTGTGAATCATATTTCTAGTTTAATAAGTATAAGTTATGAACCATGACCAACATATCTTAGATGAATAAAGGTACAATTGAAACTATAATGATAACTTTATAAGTATCTTAAAGATGAGTAGAATACAAATATTAACATTGAATTAAAATTATTTATGGTCTATGTTTATAATTTAATATAAAATTATAATAATTGTGAAAAATAGTAATAAGCCAAAAAAATAGAAAATCATAATATTTATACATAATGAAACTAAAATATGAAAAAAAACATAATGGTAAATAATTAAATTAAAATATTGAAAAAACAAATTATACATTTGAGACCAAAATATAAGGAAAACCTACACATATAGAGAAGACTAATAATCTAAAAAAGCCATTATTTATTAATGCCAAATACCTTTAATTAAGTGATAAGTTAAGGGCATCTTAAGCCACTATTTTGAGATTCTTTGTTGCAAAAAATCCAAGAAGATCCCTCCCTACATTATCATGAATCTTAGGAATGAAACATTATTTTCACTTTATAGATGTTGTTTTGCTCAATAAATTGAGATATAAAATATTTTTGTGAATGGTACATCCTTTATTTTGTTTTGACAGGCATGGTCTCTCATGACCAATACATATAAGATGAATAAAAGTACAATTGAAACTATAACAATGGATATTTAAATATCTTAAAAGATAAATATATTATAAATTAACTAACGAATTTGTGAATGGTACATCCTTTATTTTGTTGTGAGAGGCATGGTCTCTCATGATCAATACATATAAGATGAATAAAAGTACAATTGAAACTACAACAATGGATATTTAAATATCTTAAAAGATAAATATATTATAAATTAAAAACAACGAATATACTGCAAACTTACATTGACAACATAAACTAAAATTATTTAGTATCTTTTTTATATAATTTAGATAAAAGTACAATTGAAACTACAACAATGCATATTTAAATATCTTAAAAGATAAATATATTATAAATTAAAAACAACGAATATACTGCAAACTTACATTGACAACATAAATTAAAATTATTTAGTATCTTTTTTAATAATTTAACACACACTTATAGTACTAAAATTATTTAGTATCTCATTTTCATAATTTAACACAAACTTATACTCACTATAGTAAAACTTATTATAAACCACAAATTTTTTTTTCCTCTAGAGAAATGTTAGTAATTTTGTATTTTGAATTGGTTTATATGATATAAAAATATTCCAATCCAATCACACTATCAAATTGGTTAATAACTCAAAGTTAATAACAAAAATGGCTTATATGATACAAAAATATTCCAATCCTATCTTAATAATAAATTGGTTAATAACTCAAGGATAATGATATTTTTTTTGGTCGGTATGATCTTTGAAATTTTGGCATGCAACTATATCATTATATGAAGATAAAATTTTGCCACGAAGTAATTCATTGATGAGAGGTAAAGTGGGTAAACTAGTCCAAATACTTTGTGCATTTTGAACGCTCAACTCAAAAACCATTTTTTATCCCTTTAAAATGGTTAAAATATATGTTATAATTAAAATATATTTTAATATAACTAATAATAAAAGCTCAAAAGGTTAGTTTAACTAGTAAATAAGTGTTTCCGGAGGTCATAGTTTCAATTCTCCCCAAAGCTTTTAAGATTAAGCTAGCTATTGGCGACTAAGGTTGATACCCTTAATCAAGCTTAAATATTCTTGATACTCCCTGAAGGAAAAAAAAGTAACTAACAACAATTATATTAATATATTTAAATAAATCTATATTATAATTATTATTACAATTATAATAACAAATTATTGCTCTCAAATAATATATAATTTTAAATTATCAAATCTGAGCCTCCTTAGATATCAAAAGTTTAAAATAATTACACCATATTAAAAGTGGGCATGATTGTAGTAAATCCCCAAAGAACTATCTTACCAATTTCACTTGTAATATTGAAATAATTTTTAAATTATATGGTTAAAAAATTAATTTGGTGAGAATATTTTTAATATTTTTTTTATTAAAAAGCATTTAAATTATTTTTATGGCGAAAATAACTTTAGTACCATCAAAAATCCTCATTCAAAATTATACCTATCATTATTGAAATTAGACTACTCTTCTCCAAAACCACAACCTGGTTAACTACGAGTCAAAACCATGCAGTAAACCAGAGCTCACTGGCATTTGTGTGCGTGGCAAAACAGCAAAAAGGCAATTGGTGCCCACCGACCAGCAGCTCCATCTGCGGGAGGCCACTAATTTAAGTCTGACACCGTTCGGACAATCTGATAAGTGCCAGGACACAGACCTCATTTCTTTGAGATTTAATTCCGTTCAGAGGGTGACAGGCCGCCAGTTCGAATCGCGGCACAGATATTGTTCCTTCCATGTGGTCGTAACACGGAGACTTGAAAGATCACGCGTTTTAGCTCAGAGTTGAGGCCGGACGCTGCGAAGTTGCCTCCCAACAAACTCGCACTGACGACTGCGTCCCATCCATTTAATGTGGCCCATGCTGATAAAGTTTGAATGGTTGCTTTCACCTTCGCTGTCAATAAAGTAACCAACTCTACTTTATTGAGAAGCTCAGCTGGATCTTGAGAAGTCCAGTGAATTGCAGGGTAAAGAAGTTTGTTCAAAAAATTATAAGCAAACCAAATGCCATATTTCCCAGGGAGGGTGTTTTTTTTTTGGTGAAAGATTTCGACTCTAATTCCTGTGATGAAGAGAGATACATATTTCTCTATAGAGGCGGAGTAATCTGTGGGTTCTGGGCTGATTGCTGGTTGGTGGAGATTTCAATTTGAATTTTTACTTTGTTTTTTTTTTTCATTTCATGAAATACGGTAGAAATTTTTTTATTTTCATGAAATATAGTGGAAAAAACCCAAGAACTGACTTATGGAAGCCGTACATAATTTTTTTTCAAGATTTTTCAACATAATCATGTCATGTCACTGAATTTGAATAGAGAGATTACTATTAAACCCTCCCAACTCCCAACCACTAGGGATCTACATCATTGACCTGGATCAAGAAACCTTATTACAACAAAACATCAGCAGAAGTCTAAAATCTGAAATCAAAGTTACTCTCGAAGAATATTGGAGTGATAATTTCACAATAATTTTGTTCTTTTCATTTTAATAATTAAAATTGATGTTGAAAAAGATTAGAGTGATAATTTAACAATAATTTTGTGAATTTTACTAGTTAATATATATGAGGTTTAATTTTCATAAGTTCATGCTTAATGTAGTTTTCCTATAATTAATTAATCTTTACATAATTTGGGTAACAACATCTAGATATTATCTAATTTTTTTTTAATAGAATATGAGAATGGATTAAACAAAAAGTTATCATATTAATAAAAAAAATAATGAATATTAAAATATGTAATTTTAATTAATTAATTTTTTTAATTTTGAAAACAAACATAAATTATGATGGAAATCTTTGTGCCTTTAATGGTTGTCTTGTTTTTGGGAGATTTTCAATTTTAGAAATTTTCTTTTCATTCAAAGTCTTCTTATTTTGGTGTCATTGTTGCAGATTTGGTAAACCAAAGGGAATTTATTTTGCAATAGGGTTCTTCCCACCTCTAAATTGATGCCATCGCCTTAGATCTCTCAAACTTTTTAGCCCTCATGAGGCCAATCTTAGGGGTACCCTTTGTATGTAGGTGAAATTTGTCGACTTTATCTCTACACTTGCAACGATAATTCAAGATCAGACAGGAATCCCTTTTGTTTCAATGTGGCTCCTACACAAGGGTAGGCAACTTCAATAAGGGCATTCGCTCAAAGATTATGATATAGCCAAGGATGCCTTAATCGTACTCATCTCAAGATTGAACGGAGGAGCCAAAGGCTGGGGTGTGCCCCCTTCCTCTTAGTCACAATCCTTTAAGGATGCTCTAAATCCAAGGCACTCATAATCGACTCCCAAAGATCAGCTCTCAGAGTCAACCTTCATTATCGAACAAGCAAAAGATATTCCAACTCTAGAGGTGGATAACTCCCAATTTGATCTTTCTTGCATGGCATATGAGAAGAATGCCATTATTTTCCACTTTAATGGGCTTTGGCCATTGGCATCTACGCTTCGAGAATGGGTGAATCAAACTTGGTCCCAAAATACAAAATTATTTTTTTGTTTTAACAATTTTTTTGTGATTTATTTCAAAAATCAAGAGGATCATCAAAGGGTTTTTGATCAAGGACCCTAGTTTTGGGGTCACTCTAGGCTCTCCTTTCAACCATGGTTTCCTGAATTTAACCCTTCATCCACGATAGCTCTGGTCACTCTAGTTTGGGTAAGACTCCCTAATATGCCCATTCATTTGTTAAATTCGGATATCTTAGCTTCTATGGAAATCTCACTAAGTTGTTTTATTAAGATAGTTTCAAATGGGCTTGGGAGGGGTATTATAACCTTTGCACGCATCTGTGTCGAAATAGATCTAAGAATCTGATTAGGAAACCCTTTTCTTAGATCTATTTCGACACAGAGCAAGCACAATCTCCTTCATGAATCAGATCACTCAAACAATGATAAGGAAGAAACCATAGTTGCAACCCTCCAGAAATGGAATTTGCCTCAAGGAAATGCAATCATTGTCTCCATGCTATATGCTCCTGACAACTTTTCAGGGTGGATTGATGTTTGTAGACACCTAATCATGGGGATTGGGTGAACACTTGTAAATAATGTAAATAGTAAATAATGGAAAATGAAGAGTCATCGGGAGGTGAAACCCAAGAGTCACTCCCTTGTGTATATAACAATGAGGAATCCTAATGAATAAACATAGTTGATTTGAGGAGTTACCTCCTGGCCTGACATGGTATTAGAGCGCAGGTCCCAACCACTATTTTTGGCTTCCTTCCTACTCTTGTAACTCCTTCCTATCTCTGTTCTGCATTGCAGACTGACATATCCCTGCCAAGTTTTGTGCATTCTATTCTAACTGTTGAAGAGTCGATTTGCTGCATTGAGGAATTTTTTTGTTGCGTCGAATGGCGTGTTGTGGTTGGTGCATTGAAGCCGAAGGTGCTGGTGTGCAATAGCTGCTTGGCTATGCTATCGTGACTGTGATAAGGTGTTGTATACAGGTTTAATCCTAATTGTGTTGTGTGTATCATAATTGTATTACGCAATGGTTTAAAACACATTGCAAGTTCATCACCACCTTGCACCCTTCGTTGTGAGTGCCATACACGTCCTCTCCCCTTCAACAGTCCTCCATCTTCTCTCACATACGCATATATATTGCGCCTTCGTTGATATCACAGTTAATACCTCAGCATATACTTCCGTCTCTGCATATACGCTGCTCTCCCCATACCACTCTGCTTGCAACACCGGTGTAGTCCCCTCACACCCCTCATGCATTGGTGGCATCCGCATGTTTATGGTGTAGCCTTGGAGCAGTCTTGGTTTGAAGAAAATGTTGCGGTGAGCGACCTAGTAATACTCCTCCTCCCACCATCTCTGTCTTAATACACTACATTATTTTTAGTACACCACTGTGTCTTTTACACCATTTGAAAATACCATTCCCAATTGCAAATACCACTACCATTTGCAAATACCACTGTCGCTCACTCCCATTTCATTCCAGTCGACCCTCTCCATACAATCGCCCCTCCTTCTGTTGCACAATATTAAACCACCTCTACGCACTATATTAAATTGGTATTAAAGCCTTCCTGAATTTTAATTCCCTTCCCATACCACCGCTCGGTTAATACATTGACCCTCCTCCAAATACTGCCTCCCCCATATAATCCCTTCCCCAAATATACCTCTGATATATACATATCAGAATTATATTTTCACAGTATTGCTACTACAGTGCAATTTTTTTACACAACAAGTGCAATTTCTTTCTAACAAAAGAGCGATTTTTTCTACACAGTACACATTTAAATGCGTTCATTGATCTCTATAGTTGGAGTGGTTCTTACTGGCAAAGAGAACTATCCAGAATGGTCGTGGAAAATCAAACACACTATTTTTTAATGAGTTGGGGAAAGGAGTTTGTGTTGGAGAAGGAGACAATGAACCAACAAAGCCTACCTCAGGCAAGGAATTCACCATTTGGGAAAATAATAACAACAAGGCCTATGCCTTGATTGCAACATCTGTAAATGAAGAGGTGAGTCGCCATATTTCACCATTTTCGAATGATTTTGAAGCCTTACAAAAATTGAAGGAACTCTATGACTCACACTCTGTGCTTGAAGTTGTCCAACTGATGATTAAATTGTTCAGCCTTGAATTACAAAATGATGATCCTCTTGCTCTTGCATCAGAAGTAAAATCTATTATGCATGATATCAAAGTCACATTTGTTGAACTAGACATTCCTCTGATAGATTTTTTCAAGGCACTTTATCCCACTTATTCAAATTATCTCGAGTCATTGCAAGCAAATGGAAACCTCAAAGAAATTACCTTTGAATCCCTTGTGAATAAATTTGCTGAGAGAGAGAGAAAGCTTTTGGGAAGAAGATAGCTCCTCAATCTTCTGAAGAAGTTGTGTGTCTTGCACATAGAGAGAAGAATCATGCTCAAGATTCTTCTAGAGGAAGAGGTGGTCAAAGAGGAAGAGGAAGAAGAAATTTTAGAGGCAGGGGGGGTTGTCACTCTCAAGGAGAAAAGTTTGATTTGCATTTCATACATTGCAATAGAGATGGATCACATGATGCATCCACATGCAAGTTTCCTTGGGACAAAATTGAGCAGGAAAGAAATCAACCCAAAGGTAAAACTAATGACAAAGAGAAAGGTAAAGCACCTGAATCCGCTCACTATGTTGTGGCACATTGTAATATTGGAGTAAATGAAGACTTGTTTAATGCTTCACTTGATTCTTGGAAAAATGATTGGTTTCTTGATTCAGGAGCAACTTGCCACATGAATTTTAGAAGATAATTTTTTGAATAATTTACTGACAATGTTGATGGAGCAGTATACTTTGCAAAAAAATCAAAACTCAAGCCATCAGGGCTTGGCACAATCAGGCTCAAATTGCCTGATCTTCTAGACTTTCTTCTGCATAATGTTTTATATCTCCCACAGTTGAGGAGAAACTTGTTGTCCTTGGTTCACATCTACCAGCAAGGACACTCCATTCATATGTTTGATGGCAAGGTTGAGATGAGAAAAGCATCAGATCACTCACTTGTCATGACGGGGATAAAAGAAGAAAGACTTCTCAAGCTGCAAGGTACCTCTGCTCGTGCACAAAATTTCTCATACAATTCTCATTATGATGAAGGTACATTTCCATCAAGTCTATTATGGCATGCTATATTTGGACACTTGAACTATGAAAACCTTTGCTTGTTGAAGAAAAATGGTGTTACTAGTTTGCCTACAATTCCTAGGAAACTTAAGAAATGTGATGCTTTCATTCTAGGAAAGCATAGCAAACATTATTTGCATGATTCACATTCCAGAGCACATAGAAAACTTGAACTCATTCATTCAGATTTATGTGGTCCAATGCATGTTCCTTCTGCAAATGGAAATAAATATATGATGGCATTTATTGATGACTACACCAGAATGTGTTGGGTTTATTTATTGAAGAACAAATCTGAAGCATTTCAAACATTCAAGAACTTTCATACATGGATTGAAAATGATGCACAATCTCATATTGGCTCTATTTGCACTGATAATGGAAAAGAATACACTTCAAATGAATTTGAAAACTATATTCGCCAGCATGGGATCAAACATCAAACAACTGTGCCTTATAATCCCCAACAAAACAGAGTAGCTGAAAGAATGAATAGGACAATCTTAAATATGGTATGTTCCATGATGTTTTTCAAGAATGTAAAATTGATGTTTTGGGCTGATGCAGTTCTATGCATTGTATATGTAAAGAATAGATGTCCATCTAATGCTATTAGAAACAAAACTCCTTATGAAATGTGGTATGGCCACATTTCTTCAGTAAAGCATCTCAGGGTCTTTGGTTTCACCTATTATACCTTGATACCAAAAATACATAGAAACAAACTTGGTGCAAGGAGTCGTAAGTGTATCTTCTTGGGATATTCAAATACCTCCAAAGCATATCGTCTCTATGATGAAGTTAATAAAAAGTTTGTTGTATCTAGAGATGTAATCTTTCTTGAATCTTCCAAAGATGACAATGTTGTTGAGCGAAAGTTGATTGCTTGGATAGATTCAGACATGCAAAATCATTTCAAGAATTTGATAATCAGATTCCACATCTTGAAGGGGGGATTCCTATACTGGATTAATATGTGGAATCTTCTTTTGAAGCACTCTCTCCCCCACATGAAACTCCAACCACTGATGATACTTTGAGTGATGTGATTGACAGAATTGGGAGACTCAATCTTGATTCAATCCCAACTCAATCAATTGAGTAGCCTAGACCATTTCAGAAAAGTCCCCCAAAGTGTTTGACAAAGGAACTTCAAAGTGTTCATCCTGATGAGGTTGGAAAGACATAAACAAGAAATTCAACCAAGCAAAATGGAGGTGATGTAGATGATTATGATTCATTCACCTGTTGATATGGATGTTTCTTATGATTGTGAACTGAATTTGTCTACAAATTTTGAACCAACTTCCTTCAAAGAAGTCGCTTCTCATGATGAATGGCAAGAAGCGATGCAAAAGGAGTATGATGCCTTTATAAAGAATGACACTTGAAAGTTGGTTGATCCTCCACTGGGAACCAAACCAATTGACTACAAGTGGGTCTACAAGAACAACTATAAATTTGATGGCTCACTTGACAAGCACAAAGCCAGGCTTGTGGAAAAAGGTTTTGCACAGAAGGAATGGGTTGATTATGAGGAAACTTTTGCCCCCACAACAAAATGGGCTACCATTCGGACACTCTTTTCCCAACAGCTCAGAACGGTTGGAAAGTCCATCAAATGGATGTAAAAACTTCTTTCTTGAATGAAGATTTGAAAGAGAATGTTTTTATGTCCCAGCCTGAAGGATTTACTGTGAAAGCACATGAACATAAAGTATGCAAACTTGTAAAATCCTTGTATGGCTTCAAGCAAGCACCGTGAGTCTGGTATGAAAAGCTAATTGAGCATCTTCTAAAACTCAACTTCAAACATTATGATCTTGATGATGCAACTTTGTTTGTCAAGAAAGTTGGCAAAATAGTTGTATATCTTGTGGTATATGTAGATGATCTTTTGATGACAAGGAACAATGA
Source organism: Pinus tabuliformis (assembly GCA_031772625.1). NCBI lineage: Eukaryota > Viridiplantae > Streptophyta > Pinopsida > Pinales > Pinaceae > Pinus > Pinus tabuliformis. The sequence goes on from CM062815.1 coordinate 675,078,320, forward strand.
GAGCTACATTGCATCCATAAAGAAGGAATTGAGGAAAGATTTTGAAATGACTGACTTGGGCTATGTTCACTACTATCTTGTTATTGAAGTAACTCAACATCCAAAGTCTGTATTCCTTTCTCAAAAGAAGTAAATTGGAGACCTATTGAACTGGTTTGGCATGGCTGATTGCAATCCTCTAACTACTCCAATAGAACAAAACTTAAAGCTCACATCCATTGAAGGAAAATAATTTGAGGATGCAACAAAGTATAGACAACTTGTAGGAAGTCTCAACTAACTGACTACTACCAAACCAGATATTTTGTTTGTTGTTGGAATCCTCTCCAGGTTTATGCAAAAGCCTTATGAGGGATATTGGTCTGTTGCAAAAAGAGTTCTAAAGTACTTGAAGGGAACTCAAGACTTTGAACTCAAGTATACACAGGTTGGCGACTTCAGCTTGATTGGATACTCTGATTCAGACTTCAACGGAGACAAAGAAACTATGGTATCTACTTCCAGTTATGCTATGAGTCTTGGATCAGGAGCTGTCTCATGGAGATCATGCACACAATCAGTTCCAGCAGATTCCACAACAGAGGCAGAATATGTGGCAGCAGTCTAGGAAACAAAAGAAATTGTGTGGCTCAAGAAAATTCTGGAATATTTGCAGGTAAAACAAGTAAATTCAACTACCCTCATGATTAACAACACCTCTGCAATAAAGTTGGTGAAGAACCCAAAGTTCCATGATCGAACGAAGCACATAAATACAAAATAACATCGAATTCGACATCATGTTGAGGCCAAGACAATCCATCTACACCATTGTTCCACTAATGAGAATATTTCAGACATCTTCACCAAAGCACTTGGAAGAGAAAATCTTGAAATATTTAGAACAATGCTTGGACTCACCAACATCCATTCAGATTAAGGGGGGGAATGTTGACATCTAATCATGGGGATTGGGTGAACACTTGTAAATAATGTAAATGGTAAATAATGTAAAATGAAGAGTCATCGAGAGGTGAAACCCAAGAGTCACTCCCTTGTGTATATAATAATGAGGAATCCTAATGAATAAACACAGTTGATTTGAGGAGTTACCTCCTGGCCTGATAATGTTCATAAGAAAAAAAGGAAGAAAAGACCTTTAGAAAACCCCATGAACATTCCTAGCCTCAAAGAGAAGAATCTTAATATATGTATGTGTATTTTCAATCTCAAGCTAGCTTGTCTTTTTGTTTTGGATTTGGTTGAGTTTCTCCAGCAATTGGCCAATCCAAATTTATCAACTTTTCATGTAATCCCTTGTTCAAAAGTAATACAATATTTTAATTTCAATATATATGTGAAAACAAACATACATATTTACGCCAATAGGAGTTCCTTTTCCAATCAGAGACTCTGATTTTCATCGTCCTCCTTCCAATGTGAATTATACATGTGTCGCTCCTCCTCTAAATTGTTCCTGCGTTTTTGTTAACTCATGTTCCAATGTCGATTTTGATTTTTGTCCTCTCCTTCCAATGTGAATTTGAAACGTGTCGCTCTTCCTCTAATCTGTTCTTGCGCTTTTGTTAACTGTTGTTCTAGAAATGTCAATTATCTTTTGGAGTTGTGCATGCAAAATAATACCTAAATATTATTACCAAAATTATGTAAGATTAATTAGTTATAGTAAAATTATATTAAACATGAATTTCTGAAAATTAAACCTCCTATAAATTAGCTACCCATAAAATTCACAAAATTAATATTAAATTATCACTCTAGTCTTCTTCAACATCAACTTTAATTATTCAATTATTAAAATGAAAAGAAAAAAAAATAAAAAATAAAAAACCAGAGTAACAATTCAAATTGAAATCTCGAGCCAACCAGCAGTCATCAGAGAACCCATAGATTACTTCGCCTTTGTAGAGAAATATGTGTCTCTTTTCATCACAGAAATTACTCCAAAGTCGAAATCTTTCCACCAAAAAAAAACACCTCCCTGGGAAATATGCCATTTGGTTTGATTATAATTTTTTGAATAATATTCTTTACCCTCCAATTCACTGGACTTCTCAAGATCCAGCTCCACTTCTCAATAAAGTAGAGTTGGCTACTTTATTGATAGCGAAGGTGAAAGAAACCATTCAAACTTTATTTGTGGAAACATGGGGCACATTAAATGGATGGGGCGTCGTCATCAGTGTGAGGTTGTTGGAAAGCAACTTCGCAACGTCCTGCCTCAACTCTGAGCTAAAACATGTGATCTTTCAAGTCTCTCAAGTGATGTCATCGCTTTAGAACTCTCAAACTTTTTAGTCCTCGTGAGGCCGGTTTCAGGCATACCCTCTGTATGTAGGTGAAAGTTTCCAACTTTATCTTTACACTTGCAATGATAATTCAAGATCAGACAGGAATCCCTTCTGTTTCAATGCGGCCCCTGTTAGGGTCCTATAATAATAGGATTCATAATTTGAATTGGCTATGGTTAGTCTTGTAATATTGTACATACTTTTGCTTTCTGAAAAATGTTTTTATTAAAAATTAAAAAATGTAAAGAGGGTATGTCCTAAAAGAATAATCAAAGGACAAAAAGAAATAAAAAGATCAAAAAAGTGAAAATATGAACCCCAAAAAGAAATAAAACAGATCATGAAAGTGTGAAAATTCAAGTGCCACTACTTTTTACTTTATTATGAAAAATAAGGTTGTGTGCAACTTGTTAGAAATACCACAATCCATGATGGTCAAATAGCTTAAGCTTGACTTGTTCATGCTTTAAATTTTATGTTGATAGATAGAAAATAAGCATCTAGCCAAACTGTTTAACCTTGGCAGATCAGAAGTTAGGTAGAGAATAAAAATGAGCTCATCAGTTTAATCTGAGCCATTGGAAGTTATAAGATTAAAATTAGATAGTTTGCTTGTCAAAAGAAAAGGAAATAAAGGGTCAACAAGCTCAAATGCACCCAATAAATGAAGAGAAAATGTTTGGATAAATAAAGGGTAGGTAGAAGAAAGTTGCAAATGCACAAGGTTACTGAGTCAAAAACACATTTGTCATGCTTAATCCTATGTTTCATGTGCAGGAGAAAATTTGAGAAAGAAAAGATATTCAAAAGCTTGTTTAACTAATTTCCCCTCATTTCACTATATCCCCACATGCTTATTTGCTAATTTCCCCATTATCCATCCATCACTTATAAATACCCTTTATCCCCTCCTTTTGAACTTTACCCCTTGGTTTCACACATTTCCTTACTAATTACCCTTCAAAAATCATCCCCCTACCCAAAACCCCTTTTCCCTAGTGTGAAACCCATTCCCCATTTCAAATATTACTTTCCCCCCTATTAATTTCCCTATTTCCCTTCAAAACCCCCTTATCCTAAGTTTTTATGTCCCCGCCTTATTGTAATTAACTCCCCATTTCATATTTCCCTGACAAACCTTTTTAACCCACCAACCCTTGGTGTAGTTAAAAAACCCCCCGCCACATAAACCATGGTCCCACCTTAATTAACCATATGTTTATATTGAACACCTGACTTTATTGGTTAATTAATTACATTTCTATGTAATTAAACCTCGGGCCTTGCAAATCCCTTTCCTGATTCCCTCCATGCATCTTAACCGCGCAATCACCCTCCGATCTCCTACCCCTAGATCCAACGACGCACATCCATATCGTGTGGGTTCATTATCCAGCCGATAACAACCCGAGGGCATGTGAGATTCGCGGTTTTTCCTGGGCGCTATTCTGCTACGTGGCAGCCCCAGGATAGATCGCATGCTCACAAAAAATACCACTTGCCCTCCAAAAGCGGTGTGATGGCCCAAAAAACCACCTCCCCGTCCAAGCCAAAAATTGCCCACTGTTCATTTATAGTTTCCGTGCCAAAATGTGACCGTTACCTGTTAAAAGGCCGGAAAAGCCCCAATTCACTCTTTTCGCTCATTTTTCACTACAACCGCTGGTTATCCATTGCAACACCCTGAAGCCTCTGCGACCAAATTGACCACCGTCTTTCGCCTGAAGAAGCTCTGGATACCCAATTGAAGCAACCAGTTAACAATTGAAGCCATTTTACCCTCTGCATTCACCACTAAACCCAGTTTGTAGGCCAGACCATCGATTTCCAGGTATTCTTGGGAAAAACCAGAACAACCCTTCAATTTGAAAACACACAGTTTAATTGAAACGGTTAATTAATTGAATTAATTAAAGAAGCTTTCCTAAATTGAAAAGAATCCTGTTACATACCCCAAACACTGTTTACAGACTATAATTACCCTATCACTGTACCAGAAGCTTCCAAACCTCACTTCTGAAATCCTTCAAAGCCTAATTCAAATCTCTAAACCCAATTATGGCTTCCCAAACCTCTCTGGACGTGAGACTGCAAACCCCTCACTTGGACATCGACCACCTTGCATTGGCAGACAAAGACTTCCAAATAAAGGACACAGCTTCCCCTGCCTACCTTCTAAAGCTCCACTGCTGGAGTAAGGACAGATTCTTAAACCAGAATGATGACATTCACCTTTGGGAGTCTAATTTGCCCAAATATTTGTTTCCAGAAGTATATCCATTCCCAGACATCATCCACTTCTATCATGCTTGCTACATTCCTAGCCAAAGAGCCATTGTCACCCCTGACCAGCAAGTTTTGTTTACCATCACTGCAGAATCCATTAACCAAATGCTGCAGGTCCAACCAAGCCCTAATGAGACCCCACTGTCTATTGGAGAATTGCTGGACCTTTATACCAAGTTAGACCTTCCTAGAATAGCCAAAATTTTCCAAAATTTCATCATAGAGGAATGTCATACTCCCACAGATAGTCCTCCTTATGCTGCCACCATTTTTTCTGAGAGAGGTAGACAGATTATTACCATGCTCTCTTTCATTTTAGGATATACCACAGATGAGCATGTAGATGAGGTTGTACTGGCTTTCCTTTCCATCTTTAGCCCAGGAAAGCCTCCTGCTGTAATTTACAATTATGCTTAGTTCATAGCAGATAGAATGCATGAGCAGTTCACCAGACTACCTACTGAGAGAGTCTTCAAGTACTCATCTGTATTATTTCACATGTTTTTATACTACCAGTCAGATAAATTCCCTGTCAGCATCCAGAAGTTGGATACCAAAGGAAATCCAAGGTCAGTTATATATTGGACACCCTTGATCCAAAAATACTCCACCACATTCACTTATAAGGACTTCATTGATTCATTTGTCCATCCAGTCATGAATATGCTAACCAGTAGCCCTCAACCTAGAATCAGCCAAGAGATCAAAAGGGTGTTACAGTTGGCCAAGAACAGTAAGGTGGGAGACTGGTATCTGTACCAGAACCACACAGAAATAAGAATTTATGGATGCCAACTTGCCCCTTACAAACTGCCCAAATACCTCCCAATGAGGATATTTGCACTAGAATACTTTAGGTAGATTATCAATTCTAATGAAGTCAACTTCCTAGCAGCTAGGAAGAAAACCCAATTCAAAATGAAAAATCAATTGGGCCCCTTCATTTGTAATACCAGAGAAGTTGGACTAGAGGCTGATAAGATTTTGCAGCAAATGAAGTTCAAAAACAATTTTATGTGGTAGTATGACCCTCATGGAGTCATAAATAAACTGAGGATCAAGGTCAAATTGGGACCTTTCATCCATCATCCCAGACCAGACATTGAGAGGTTTTCCAACCAATCAGAATGGTTGGAAAACACTCTAATTGACATGGACAGTACTGTAGTGGATGTAGAAAATACATTGATTAATGTAGAAAGGCAGATTGATGAAAGTTCTTTCCTACAGGTTCCAGAACTAGGAGAACTAATGAATATTCCTCCTGTTTTACAGACTCCAGCAAATGAAGACAGGAACCCAAAGAGAAATAGGGAAGAAGGTTCCAGTTCAACTATGGAAACCACAGATGAATAGTTCGAGATCAGTTATAGGAAGAGGCCCAAGCTTAATCCTGTAACTGAATAGGAAGACACCATTGAATTAGTGGAAATCACTGACACTGATACAATGGTGGAGAAACACAACAACCCTCAACATCTAACACTCAACTAATTGAGAGACAACTCAGTGTTGAGGTTTCTTCATTCACCAGGCCAGCGGATAAAGAAAAGGATATCAAGGACAGATACAAGGAAATCAAATTGAGAAATGAGAAGTTGAAGGTTGAAACCTATGCTCAATACGTCAAGCAGACACCGGCAAATCAAAGTAGGTTGATGTCAGATTTTGACATCAAAAAATGAAAAATGCAAGTGTCCTTCATGTAGCCTACTATCCAACAGCCAAAAACATCAGCTGACTACAGAAAAATAGACTTTGAGGTTTTGGCCAGGGATGTTCATCCCAAGGACTAGATTGAATTCCACAAGCAGGTAGGTGAGATGATCTAATCCACCTTAACAGGAAAATCCATGGCTGCACATAAGCTGCAAAGTTCATTTGACAACATTACAACACAATACAAATTGGAAAAGGCCTCCTCACAGGCCAAGGACAACAAAATCAAGTCATTGGAGGACTTGGTAATTGAACTAGGACATGATCCCAATGACATCAAAGCTATTGAAAAGTTAATAAAGAAGAAGAATGAGGACATTACTACTCTCAAAAAACAACTCAAATTGCCTCATTCAGAGCACCCACAGACAAAAGAGGTCCTTGAGAGCCAAACACATTAGGAGGAAATGATGGACCTCATTTTACAATTGAATGATCAACTAAAGGAAATGGAAAAAGAGTTAGACAACTTGATACAGTTAAAACAAGCTAGTCTTGAGACTGCCCCTACCACTATTATCCCAACAGTTACTACTGTAGTACCATCCACCTTGGCAGCATCATTAGCTCCTACAACTCCAATGGCTACAACACTGCCAACTACCACAACGTCTACATCAGCAATAGGGTCAACAACAACAGCTTAGCCAGGTGATGAGGCAAGTAAGTTGGTCAAAGCAATGGAAGACATGTCCATTCAGACCACACAGATGAACAAGCTAAAGGAAAAGATAACCAGTCTAGAGACTGACTGTAAGCTTGCCCAGATTATGCACAAGGAAGAAGTAAAAAAGGCAACCATAATGAATTAAAGAATAAAAAGCTTAGAGAAGGAATTGAATTTGAAGGATCCACTTGGCCAAGTCAAGGAACAATTATGGGCCAATATCAATGACTCTGTCAATGATATTTGGCCATCCATTCAATTGATTTTTGAACAAATTGACTTAATAAAAGAGGCTACAGAAGCCATACAGAGAGTTAAAATAGAACTGGGAGACATGCCAGAGGAAGCCACTAGGCAAAAACAAATATGAATTGCAGGAAAGATACCACAATACTAGAAGTAAAAAGGGTCCTCACCAAGAGGAATTTGATGATGAACCTGGAAGATAAGTGCCAAACCATGCATTTGGCTATAGACAGATTCATGGTTAAGTTTGATGTTTTGAGGCAGAAAGGTCTGCCAAATCCCTTAGTAATAAATGATAAATTAATGCCACAGGAGGACTACAACAGAAGGATAAGAGAAGTGGCAAGGGATCTGGTAAACACTTCATCTATGAAGGGGATGCCTACTAGCAAGGTCCTATATCAGACCTTTGAAAACTTGTTTTACCTCCAGCATGAGGTAAAACACCTTTTTGTAAATAAACCCACTTTTTCCAAGTACACGAAGGCAGATGAAATATACAGGAAGATGGTAAATATCCTATTACCAGATGCAGAAACATGGGAGAAATTGAATGACTTACTATAGAAATACATAGTAAAAATGTAAAAATGTACAGTAAGGGTGAAAAAGCACAGTAAAAGGATAATGACAGGCCAGCCAAATGAAAGAGTATCAGGTAAAAGTGTATCAGTTGAAAGGTCAGAGTGAAAAGAACATCCAACATGAAGACCAACAACAAGGCAGAGAATAAAAGGAAAAATATTAGAGCATAAAGACAACACAACCTAATAAACAAGGACAACATATAGCAGTTGAACATCTCTTTCTAGCTTCTTGCATGAAAATATTTCTTTTTCCTAGATTAATTCCCAAGATAGTTTGGGATATTTTGTAAATTATTTTTGTATAAATACTTCATAAATCGAAGTATTGGGGGTGGATTGTTATACGTTTGTAGAGTTATTTTGATCATAAACCTAAGGGTTATTGTACCAATTTTTCGATTCAGCAGACTGGACCAAGTAATAAAGAGATTGCATTACAGGATTCATGTGTTGAGCTATTACAGTGAAATATTTTCTTTGTCAAATTTGTTATTTTCTTATGTATATCACAAACTTAAATGTTATCTAAGTGAATGAATTAACTGGAAATTTATTTTAGAATTTGTTTAAGTACACTCTGTCTTGAAAAGTTGATCATTTTTATGTTTTCTTCTGATATCCAGATCTGAGAATCCTTAATTGTTCTCCCATCCCAGTTGACCTCTTTCACTTCATTCAAAATCTGGTCTAAAGAACCCTTAATTTCTCATTGGATCCAATTGAAACCAACTTCACCATCCAGCCTTAAGATCTGAAGTAACTTAGCTGTCTTGCCCTGTACACACTACTTTTAGAACTTGATCCAATCTTGTTTGCTTGACATTTTACCCCATAGCCTAATGGTAAAAGACATCCCTCTATCCATCTAAGTAAGTGATCCCACCACCAAATTCAAATCAAAACCCAAGTACAATCACAACTAGCATAAAATCAATTAACTAAACAAAGTTAAAACATAAAGAGAGAGCCCTCTATGAGCATTAGGAAGGCTAGATCATAATCTCAAAAGTAGGTTTGTGGTTACCTCTAATCATTTCTTTCTAATCAACTCTAGAGAAATATTGGAGTGATAACAGCCCCTACACAAAGGTAGGCAACTTCAATAAGGGCATTCACTCAAAGATTATGATATAGCCAAGGATGCCTTAATCTTCCTCATCTCAAGATTGAATGGAGGAGCCAAAGGTTGGGGTGTGCCCTCTTCCTCTCAATCACAATCCTTTAAGGATGCTCTAAATCCAAGGCTCTCACAACCGACTCCCAAATATCTATGAGGGTCAGCCTTCATTGTCGAACAAGCAGAAGATATTCTAACTCTAGAGGTGGATAACACCCAATTCAATATTTCTTGCATGGCATATGAGCATAATGCCATTATTTTTCACTTTAATGGGCTTTGGCCATTGGAATCTATGCTTCAATAATGGGTGCATCAAACTTGGTCCCCAAATACAGAACTATTTTTTATTCTAAGGGTTTTTTATTATTATTTATTTCAGAAATCAAGAGGATCATCAAAGGGTTTTTTATCAAGGACCCTAGTTTTGGGGTAACTCTAGGCTCTCCTTTCAGCCATGGTTTCTTGAATTCAACCCTTTATCCATGATAGCTCTGGCCACTCTAGTTTGGGTAAGACTCCCTAATATGCCCATTCATTTGTTAAATTCAGATATCTTAGCTTCTGTAGAAAACCCACTAAGTTGTTTTATTAAGATAGATTCAAATAGGCTTGGGAGGGGTATTATAACCTTTGCATACATCTATGTTGAAATATATCTAAGAAAAGGGTTTCCTAATTGGATTCTCATCAATTATAATGACCTAACCTTTTCACAACTAGTGGACTACGAAAACACAACTTTTTGTTGTAGGACCTGTCAACTACTAGGTTATCTCTAGAACTCTTACCCTCCTTCTCAAAGGAATTCTCATCCCCCAGATGTTAAGAAAAAGAATCGAGGATGGCAAGACCCAAATGATCCAAAAGGATCTAAGAATTTCTCATCTCACAAGTAAGACAACATGCAACAACAAAAAACTTCTGCAACCAAACCTAGTCCTTCAGCCTCTACTCAACCCTACATAGTGCCATCTAATCCCTCGGACTCTAGGGTCCATCCCTTGAATGGAGAAGAAGATACACAACCATGATCTTGGCTTTGTCCAAGAGCGGGCACAATCATCTTCATGAATCAGATCACTCAGACACTAGCAAGGAAGAAACCATAGTTGCAGACCCTCAGGAAATGGAATTTACCTCAAGGAAATGCAATCATTGTCTCCATGCTATATGCTCCTGACAACTTTTCAGGTTAGGTTGATGTTCATAAGAAAAAAGGAAGAAAATACCTTTAGAAAACCCATGAACATTCCTAGCCTCAAAGAGCAGAATCTTAATATGTGTATTCGTATTTTCAATCTCATGCTAGGTTGTCTTTTGGTTTTGGATTTGGTTGAGTTTCTCCAATAACTGACCAATCCAAATTTATCAACTTTTCATGTAATCCCTTATTTAGAAAGTAACAATTTTTCTAAATTTCAATATATATGTGAAAAAAAACATACATATTTACCCTGATAGGCATTCGTTTGTTGGCTTGGTCTAGGCAGATCCAGCGAATTAGAGACTTCGATTTTCATCATCCTCCTTGCAATGTGAATTAGACACGTGTCGCTCCTCCTGTTTTGTTAACTCTTATTCCAATGTAGATTTTGATTTTCGTCATCTCCTTCCAATGTGAATTTGAAATGTGTCGCTGATCCTCTAATCTATTCCTGCGTTTTTGTTAACTGTTGTTCTAGAAATGTCAATTGTCTTTTGGAGTTGTGCATGCAAAATTGTTTCCTCTTTACTGCTACTCGTAAGGCAAGGTTTATTGAGGCATTTAATCTACATAGAAGATCACGCTCATCATTCACCACTGGAGAGACACATCATTCACCATTGAGGAGATGTAACCAAGTAGCTTCACCCCTTAGCTAGTTGAGCAGACACATCCAAGCAGCTTCACCCGTTAGCCAATTAGCTTCAATGCCATCGGAGAGACCTCAAGTACAACTTATCAATGTTGTTTTTGTTTCTTAAGTTGTCTAAACTATTTTTCATTATGGGGGAGAACGTTTGACATTGAATTAATTTCATCCTGACTTATGACTTGTATCTTGTACGGTAAAGACTTAGTAGTTTGGAAAAAATTTAGGTTTTATTTAGTTGAATGTTCATTTTCTTCCTATGTTTCCAATAAGATATGCCCTTCAATATCAAATTCACCCATCGTATTGCTTCTTATATTTGTCCTTGATTTCTCTATTAGAGAAATATATATTACAGAGCAATGGAACACATAAAATATTGTAGAACTATAAACACAGAAAACGCATAAAACAAGAGATACACAGATATACGTGGTTCACCAAGTTAGGGCTAAGTCCACAGAGAAACAACCATTCCTTCTTTTTATATTTTCCAACAAACTGAAGAGATACAACCTAACACAAATCCATTGTAATTCCCTCTTCGCTCTCAGTCTCCTCTCTCTTTCTCACTCAGAGTACAGATATGCATAGACGCAATACAATTCCCTCATATATAGCGAGGGGTTTCCTTCTAGGGCAAAAAACCCTAAATTAAACGTAACTTCTACCGTTAGATCTCCGCCTAATGAATGGCCTAGATTGACTATGAAATTACAACATTTTACAAGGCAATTTTACATCTATTCTTAGCTTCGGGGGCGTTTCCCTTGATCCCCCCGCCAGGGGGGGCTCCCAAAGGTCGCAGCCGCCCCCCTCGGACCCCCCCTGCAGCGAATATTTTACGGGCGGTGTTGCCGCCCCATTACGAACTGGGGTCCAATGCGGCGACACCTTTGAACACAGAAGATAATCAGGCTCCACATCCAACATTCTCAAGAATTGATCTACCATTAGAAATGCATACGTGAGATTCTATTTTCGTATCAATCTTTATGAATTTTGAACCAACTCTATCATAAACACCCAAATCAATATTCAAATGGCAACTGATGAGGCTCATCAATAGGTATATTATATGGGTCACAACGCCATCCTCCAACTTATCAAATTATATTTTTCTCACATTTATCTACAAATTTTGTTATTATGCCTAGTGTGAGGAGTAAAGATGTGTTACTATGTCATGTGGCCTAATGTGTGTTAAATGCAGGAATTGGAGAAAATTTTAGTTGATTTGAGTGTAGGAACTCAGAGTATACAAGCAAGAGATATTATAGGAGGTGTTCCACCTCCTTAATTCCTCAAATCAGTTGAAGATCCCCCACTCTATCTCATCAACTAGGTGTCATTGGCAGCCAAGCAGGCCAAGTTCATTGGCAGTCGAGCTAGTGCAAATCAATGAAGAGTTAGATTCACCTGTTCTTGAGTTATGGTGTCAAATATCCCTATTTTCTAGGGAGTTGTTGGCAGCTCCACTTTTGTATAAATAAACAAGCTAAGGGACTCATTAGGATTCAAAGTTTTATTGTAGCCAAGAGGCCATTAAGATGAAGCACATTTGACTATTATTTTGATGATGTATTTGACACCTTTTGAATGATAATGAGAAGTTTTGTTTTGATCCAAAATTGAGTTGACTCAGAGGGCTGAAGCTCTTGGGTTAGGGCCCAACCCTAGTAGCATAAGTTCCTCTCTTGTATATATACTCTTTGTCTAGAATGTTGATTAATTGTTCAATTTTATTCATGTTTCTTTTAGCTTAGGGGATTGATTAAGTTGTTGTTTATTTATGTTTCCATTAGATTAGAGGGTAAATTAGTTGTTGTAGTTTAGCAGAGTAAAATACATCAAAAATCTTGTGATAGTGACCCCTATCTCATCTCCCTCATGGGATCATGATTAGAGGACCCCACTCTCACAACCCAAAAATAGAGTGTGATTTCATGTTCATTGCATAGATCAAGTTTTAGCATTAGTTAGATAGTTGTTTATGATTTCTTGGAAATATTTACATTTTTTATTTTGCTTCTCATGATTGCATAGATCAAATTTTAGCATTAGATAGATACGATTTTCCAAATTCAATTCATATTTTCCACATTAACTTGTAATAATTTGTAAATGAAAAGAGAAATAGGTGCAAGTGTTATTGCAGGGTTGTTGATCTGCAGGCAAGGACCCCTTTCACCAACTCCATTTAGGTCTTCTCCACCTTCTGTTGATGCATGCCAACCCATGTTCTAAACCTTTGTTTTTCAGTCACTGTGAGCAAGCCATCTTAGCCCAAATCCAACCTTCTTGAAGTATTGGGCTTGGCTAAGGGTGATGATCACCTTCCCCACACTTTCCACAACTTTCATACACGCTTCCAACACTTCATCCCATCATTATTACCCTCCAAACCCTCTTAGACAACTTCCTGTGGCATTTGAGGACATCCTCTAGCAGTACATGAATCCTGTAGCAACATTTGGTAGCTCACCTCTAACAGCCTGTTTTGACCCTACTTTGACCTGCAATGATAGCCTAGCCTAGTTTAGGAGTAGTTTAACCCCTCAACTTGGACTCCATGACCAAAAGTGCCACCTAGACTAGTCCTTTCACTCCTTTTCCTTCCTGCAATATCAGATAACATTAGTTCTTTCATTTCTGAATTTAGCAATTAGAACTTTACTCCGCAAGTGAAAATTAGATAGTCAATGCATGAATTCTTGAATTATGAAATTGTATAATAATCTTCTATTTTCAAGCAACTTCGGTTAGCTAGATGATTGAGTGCAAGTTAGCATAGTTTCCTTTCTACAACTTAGTGTAAGATTTGTGTCATTTCATAGCATTTACAAGTTGTAAACTTTCATTTTCTAAGTTGAAAATCATTTACTTTCTTTGCACTAGGACTAGCCTTTACATTTTGGTTTCAGTAGACAGACTCCTTTTAGTTCAGTAGACTTTGGATTGATGGGGCCTGACCCAGGTTCATCGTTATCAGTGCCAACCAACAAAATCCTAACTGCTGGCCCTTTCGGAAACAACCTACATAGCGCAGGCTGTAGTCTCACCCGAAGTAGTATTGGGGGATGCTAGAACCAGTTTTCTGCATCTAGAGGCCTATGTGATGGTTTCCTGAGGTTCTTATGGCTTAGATCTACCTTCACACAGCTTTATCCCTTCCAAACAAACAACTACGGTAACTCTATCTAAATGACTTCCAAATCTTCACGAAGGTACTTAATTGTACTTATCATGCATAAAGATTACAGATTTACTAGTTTCGTGCAATAAATAAGCATTAATTCATATAAAACATATCACAAAATGAAGATACATAAACTTTAGCAAAAGTAAATAACAAGGCACAAATGCATCAAAATCGTCTCAAAACAATCTTTATTAAGTATAAATGTTTAATTACATACTTCTTATCCCTACACACTCAGCTGTAGGGGCCCACGTACTCAGCGTGCAGACTTACCAAGGTCTCTGCACACTCAGCTGTAGGATCCTTTCCCTTTTGCCTAAGTACAGGAAACATGACTTTCCTTTCTTATCACCTTGCCCTTACAATCATTCTTCACTAATTCATTGATCCTTAGACTTGCCATGCCTCATCTATTTATAGCATATGCTTTACAATACCATGGTCTGTAGACCATGGGTAGTTCTTAAAACAACTCTATCACCTACCCAACTAAGGGATTAAATCCCCTTTGACTTCTACTAGCTTCATGCTCCGCTTCCACATTTCGTAGAGGCTTTACGTTTGTTACAAAAAGAAACTACAAAATTTACTCAAAATTGACTCAATTGACCCCAGGGACCCCTTCCCAACAATAGAGGAATGGTCTGGAACCCTAATGATAAAGTGCCCTAGTTGAGGGTGGCATGAGTAGAATGATGCATTTACTATGTATATGCATTGAATCTATGAGACACTTTAGGGAAATTCTTTCCAAATACCCCCACACCCTCAAACAATCAACCTTCACTCTTCTTCAGTGGTTGTCAACTTCCCTCTCTCATTTCAGGAGAGTTAGAGGACCCCTTAGGTGATCAACCTGAGATCTTTGAAGAGAGTATTGGGGTAGAAGAAGAAGAAACCATTACACAAACCTACACTATGGCCACAAATAGAAATGAGGGTTCTTTTCCCATCAGAGAGACTAATGGAGATGCTAGGATGAAAAATATAAGCCCTTCTTCCTTCCTCACTTCCAAGGCTTAACCTTAGAGGACCCTGATGCTTTTTTGTTTGAGTTTGATGTTGTCTGTAGAACTTATGATTATACCTCTGATGACCAGAAGTTGGAGTTGTTCCCATCCACCCTTAAGGATGCAACCTTGCGCTAGTTCATGGGTCTACCTGGGGATAGCATCACTACCTGGGCTCAAATGTAGCAATCCTTTAACAACAAGTACATGGACTATTGTAGGTCCAAAGACAATAAATAGGAAATCTTTAGAATGACTCTTGGACTGGATGAATCCCTGCAAGACTATAAGGAAAGGTTCCAGCTCAGTTGTAAAAGGGCCAGATGCACCCTTGATCCCGAATCGCTCAAGTTAGTCCTTCTTAGAGGAATTAGGGAGGACATACTAGAAATCCTAAACATGCTGTCTTGAAGGGACATTTATCAGCTACCTTATGACAACATCAAGGCAATATTCAAAAACCATTTAAGGGTTCTAGGAAGAAGGGTAGGTCTAGTCAAGCTTTGGCCAGTTCCTCTTCCTCCACCAGATTTGTCAAGAATGAAATTGGAAACATGTTGGAGGAATTTAAAAGTGACATGTTGCACACCTTTGCTTTGAAAATTGACACCATGTAGATCAAGAGGAAACAAGAGGAAGCAGAGAGATCCTTATCTATCTTTTTCCCTAAATGTACTAGAAGGCACCCCATAAATAAGTATCCATTAAATTTTAGAGAGGTCTAGTTGGTTTGTGAGGAAAACCATACTACAGATAAGTGCCCTTCTTTTCCTGGATTGAAAGTTGTATACCAAGGGGCAAAAGGTGGGGATGAAAAACTCTATTACATCAATCAAAGGAGGCCTCAAGAACCTCGACCATACCAGCAGGGCATGCAAGGTGCATCCTATTCCCATTACCATCCCAATGCACCCATGCCCCCTTGGTATTCTCCTACTTATCCTTCATTTTCCACATCTTATCCTTAGCGTTATGCACCTCAGTATCCTCCCCAACCTACCAATCAACCATTTCAACCATATGCTTCTACACATCCTCAGTGGAATAACCATCACAAGGTTGGAGGCCTCAATTCAACCAACCACCTGCTTTACTGCCTCCACCTCAATATCAACCATAACTCATTCATCTTGCTCGACATAAGCAACCTCAGATGCCTGCTCAACCAAATCCGAACCCGAACAACAAGCAAGAACAACATGTCTATAGTGGAGAGACATCTTACCCTACCTATGCTGTGGAGATTAAAGAAATCAACCTTAGGTTTGGAAGAGTTCTCCTAGATAATCAACCTCCATCTCCACCTGAGGAGCTTGAAGAGGAAAAGGAAGAAAGTGTCCCTAAATTAATCCACCTCCTTTTCCTAAAATATTAATCCATCCTAACCAGCACAACCTAGAAGAGACTGAACTTTTGGCAAAATTGAAAAACTTGTGTGTTAAAATCCCACTCCTCCAAGCTATCAAGGATTTTCCCATCTACAATAAGCTTATAAAAGAGAAATGCTTCAAAAATCTTGGGAGGAGAAAGAAATACACCCTTCCATCAATGTCAATAGGCAATTGTCTGATCTAATTCTGGGGAGAGTGATTTTCCCAAAGTATCTAGACCTTGGAAGTCTTGTGGTAGATGTGCAAATTGATGGCATCATTTTCCCTCACACCTTAATTTATCTTGGGCTGCCATCAATGTGATGACTAAGGAAACCATGCTCAAAATAAACCTCCAAGGATATTTGCGAAAGACCACAATAGTGTTGCAACTTGCAGATAGGTCCACAGTGGCTCATGATGGAGTTGTTGAGGATGTAATGGTCTCTATTGATTCCTGGGAGTATCTTGTTGACTTCCTTGTTCTCCAACCCAAGACCAAATTCAATGGCTATCCTCTCATCCTTTGAAGACCATGGGTAGCCACTTCTAATGCTTACATAAGTTGCAGAGTTGGGAACATGACCATTAAGAATGGGAATTTTCCAAACAGTTGGTATTGTACCCTCCTTCTCAACCATCCCTAGAGCATGGCTTACCCCTATGGTTGGAAGAGGAGGAGGAAGATGAAGTGTATCATAACACATCCCATCCAATATGTACCCTAGATGCTATTATAGGAGGAGGGAAACTTGATGAAGATGACCTCAGTGACCAAATCCTCCAGAACCAGACCCCTGACACCATGCCTCTTGATGAGCTTGTGAAGGAATCTTAGGGTAATCCTTAGACTGAGTTATGCCTAGTGGACCCAAGTCTTGTACATGTAAAAATGGTAGAATTTGGTCCATCTAAAACCTTGAATATCAACTCCTCTCTCCCAACCAACCAAGAAGAGAAGTTGTGCAACATGTTGAGAGAGCACATAGATGCCTTTACCTGGAGCTATAAAGAAATGAAGGGAGTGCATCCATCAGTGTGTAATCATCACATCTACATCAAGAAAGGATGCAAACCAGTGCACCAACCTCGGAGGAGAATGAACCCAACCCTCAAAGACATAGTCATGGAAGAGTTGCAGAAGTTGTTGGATGCAGGGTTCATTTACCCCATCTCAGATAGTGAGTGTGTGTCCCCTCTAGTTTTGGTCCCAAAGAAGAATGGAAAGTGGAGGATTTGTGTGGATTACAGAGAGATGAACAAAGCCACTAAAAAAAACCATTTCCCTTTACCTTTCATTGATCAAGTCTTGGATGGTCTTGCAAGGAAGAAGTTCTTCTCTTTCCTGGATGGATTTAGTGGTTACAAGCAGACCAGGATCAGGCCATAGGACCAAGATAAGACTACATTCACTTGTCCTTTGGGTACCTTTGCTTACAAGGTCCTTCCTTTCAGATTATGTAATGCCCCTGCCAATTTTCAAAGGGCAGTTCTGAGCATCTTTGCTGAGCTAGTCCATGACTCTATAGAGATCTACATGGATGATTTCACTCCTTGTGGGTGTGACTTGCTGAAGGCTCTCTCTAACTTGAGGAAATTCCTAAATAAGTTCATTGAAATGAACCTCTCACTTATTCATGAGAAGTGTGAATTCTTGATGAATGCAGAGATTGTCCTTGGCCATTCAATAGCTCATGAGGGAATACAAGTGGACCCAAAGAAAATTGCCATCATAAAAAGGGTCCCTACTCCTCAAAAGAAGAGGGATGTTAGGAGCTTCCTGAGCTTAGCTAGATATTATAGGAGGTTTATCAAAGACTTTAGCAAAGTAGCCTCACCATTGTTAGGATTACTGGCTAAGGACTATGAATTTTGTTGGTCATATAGTTGCCAAGAGGCCCCAGAGATCTTGAAAGACAAATTAACTACTGCACCCATACTTAGAGTCCCAAATTGGACTCTTCCTTTCCACATCCATGCTGATGCACCTGACAAAGCTATAGGAGTAGCTCTAGGCAAGATAGATGACAAGTTTCCTTATGCCATTTACTTCATTACCAAAAATTTGTCTAAGCCTAAATTGAATTACACTATAACTGAGAAGGAACTGCTAGTTGTTGCCCACTCCTTGAACAAGTTCGGACACGACATCACTAGTTATTAGACCTTTGTGCATACTGAACATGAAACTATCAAGTACTTAATGAACAAGCATGATGTGAATGCTAGAATGATTAGATGGTTGCTTTTATTACAACAATTTTATTTAACTATCATTGATAAGCTAGGTAAAGAAAATGTAGTTGCATATTTTTTGTCTAGACTTTCTTTGTCTGCAGGTGAGGAAGGGATGGTTGATGATCAGCTTCTAGATGATCACTTATTTTCTATTTTAGTTCTCTCTCCATGGACATAACCAACTACCTAGTTGTTGCAGAGTTCCCTCCAAATATGTCATCTAGGGAGAAGAGCATAATTGTAAGGAAGAGTGCCCCTTTCACTTGGATTGGGGGAAATATCTTCAAGCTAGGGCCAGATCAAATCTTGAGGAGATGTGTCAGGGAAGAGGAATTATTTGACATCCTCTCAGCCTGTCATGATGGTTCTTGTGGAGGTCACTTTGTTGTTAGGAGGATAAATTTCAAAGTTATACAAGCTAGATATTACTGGCCCACTCTCCGTCAAGATGCAAGAAGATACACCAGTCGATGTGATCAGTGCCAAAGGATGGGGAAACCTATTCCCAAGGATGAAATTCCCTTACAACCTCAGGTGGCTTTAGAGCCATTTGACAAGTGGGGCATGGATTTCATTGGGGCAATTGATCCACCATCAGGGCAAAAAAAGTACATAATTCTATGCACTAATTATTTGACAAAGTGGGCTGAGCCAAAGGTTGTCAAGGTAGAAACAAAGGAGAAATTGGTTGAGTTCTTAAGGGATAATTTGTTCTACAAATTTGGGTACCCCAAAGATCTAGTCACCAATCAAGGAGCTCAATTCACATCACATTTGATTGAAAATTTGTTAAGGCGACATCATATCAAGCACATAAAATCTATTGCCTATCATCCTCAAGCCCATGGACAAGTAGAGGTCACTAATAGGGCACTAGAAGGCATCCTCACCAAGGTTGTGAGTAGCAGCAGAAAGGATTGGGTAGACATATTAATGGAGGCCACTTCAGCCTATAATACAACTTGGAAGACAACTACTGGTTTTACCCCTTATGACTTGGTATATGGAAAGAAGGATCTACTCTCCATTGATTTTGAGTACAATAATTTGAGAATGGAAACACAATTGGATTTAGACATTACAAAGGAAAAACATGAGAGGTTGCTCTAGTTAAATGGCTTGGATGAATTCAAAATGCAGACCCTCTTACACACTGAAGTTATCCAATTGCAGAGGAAGGTCTGGCATGATAGGAACATCAAGGACAAGGTTTTTCAAGAAGGGGAGTGGGCTCTGCTATATGACTCTAGGTTCAAGGAATTCAAAGTAAACTTGATGATAAGGTGGTTAGGCCCATACCTGATAGAGAAATGCCATGACAATGGAGTTGTTCAAATCATGACCATTGATGAGGAAGGGATTCCCTTGCTTGTCAATGGCTATAGATTGAAGATTTACAGAAATCCTCTATCCAGGGAAGAGTTCATCAATGCCATCAACAAAGAGGTGAATGTGTTTGGAAATGTCCTAGCTTCTAAGTCACAACATTCCTAGATACTGTTTTTTGTTTGTGAAAAAAAGAAAAAAAGGGAAAAAAATGATATGAGGCCTCGATGAAAACCTCCATGAGGCATCTGAGGCCAACTCTTCAGTTGAAAACATATTTGAGGCAACCCAAGAGTGAAAAAATAAAAGAAATAAAAAAAAATATCCTTGGGTGAAAACCTCCCTTAAGGCGCCCAGGTCAGATAGGCAGGCTGAAAACCTCTTTTGAGGAAGCATGTGTCCCTAAAAAAAAGAGAAGAGAAAATAAAAAAACTAAGAAGAATGCCATGACAGGGATCTACAACCTGTCCATTAATCATTTCTGTCATTTTGTAGACTTTGAGGATAGTGGAAAATTGCAGAGCTCCAGGGATATCATGCTAAAGATCCATTCAATTTCTCCCTCCATCCACTCCATACTATCCATGCAAGACATGTCCTCACCACTCTCACCCATCCTCCATGCATTCCTGATTCACAAAAATCACCATCTCTCAAAACTAACCCTAAGCTTTGTCTCATTCATTTTTATTTTTTTCAAAAAACATAGAGGACATTTCCTCCATTTCCACAACCCCTTACTACTTCACCAGGGCTCTAACATCATCCTCCAACCCCCTACACTCCTTTTGATCCCTCCTCTGAAGTGAAAACCCTTGAAAACGAATAAAAAATGGTTGTTACAAGATCTCCTGTAACAGCTCGTGCCACTATTTCAATCAACCTGAAACCTAGTTTTTTTCCCATAAAGTTGAGGGGATGGTACCATCATCCTGAAGCACCTTTCCATTCAAAGCAGGACTCCACAACAAAACCAACAACATCTAGGATATTAGCAAAGCGCCTGCACACATGAACAACATAAATAATCAAATACACAGGAGAAAAGAAAGCAAACACAGGAGAAAAAAATACAATAAGGTAACTCCCTGAGAAACAACATAGAGTTCCAACACTCCAACATGCATCGATCGAGCACAAGGTAGGCACATGTATGGTAACCTCTAAGCTCCTCCCTAGGTGTAAAATAATGAAAAATGTATGAATGTCAAAGTAAGGTCTTTTTATATGTTGGAGATGGCTAGTTAACTTGGCCACCCTCAGCTAGTGAACGAAAAGTGATCTATTGGTCATCATGCAATGTAGGAGTGTCACATCAATCAAAATTAGTTAAGAGGGAGTGGGTGTTGATTATGAGGGATGAGAGAATGATCACTCTAGGTGGGCCAACGGTCCAAATGAGGAAAACTCGTACTACTGCTAGTCATCACATCACTCCGAGCCCTAACCACAAATAGCATATAACGTACCAAAGCTCAAAATTTCTTACATCTTCACTCATTTCGAAATCCGTTAAGGTAGGAATGAGCTTGGGAAGCTAACGAGAGATTCAAACCCTACTCTATCATTTTGACAGGAGGCAGCTACAGGAAGTGCATGAAGCTACAGGAAGCTACAAGAAGCACATAAAATTGCTATAGGAAGCCTCCAAGGGTGCAAGAGCGATTCCTAGGGTCAATTTGGTCTTCAATTATCATTATACCAGGCCTCGTGAAAAGTAAGTGGCCCCTCTCAATTGGACTGTCTTAGTAATTACAATCATCTTATGGATTAAAAGTATTTTTTGGCTATAAAATACAAGGGATATACATAATTGTCATCAACTAGAGGGTCCACCCCTCTATACCCTTTGAATTCATATTGGACCTATCATAGGAAGAAACCCTTCTACACCTAGTTGAAAAGAAATAAGAAGATGGGAGGGAGATTCAATAGGAGAGAGCCTACAAATACTAAGATAATTCACCTTCATCCCCCTATAGTTGACATTTTTAGGAGGCATCAATGGGTAGGTTTCTTTGAGATGCTGAAAGGATATGATGATGATATCAATTATGAGTTTCCCATGGCCCTAAACCCTCAGGCAAGAGCCAATGCTACCACTGTGGTGAGGGGATTATCTATTACCATAAATCCTGAGTTGATAAGAAAGGTGACAACACTCCCCCTAGGGGTCCAGTGGAGAAAAGAAGACAAGTCCAACAGTGCCCTTGCTAAGAATAATTTCTTCACCGATAATGAGACATCAATTGAAGATAAAAATGGAGTCAGAAGGGAGATCCCTCCCTATCCCTAGGATGAGGTGGCCTACCATATCCTTAAGTTCATATCTTGTGAAGGAAGACTAAGTGTAGTCTATGTATACCAGTTCAAACTACTCCATGAACTAAGATTCTGAGCAATATTTCTCGTAGCCCAAAGGCTCAGTGTGCCTTATTTCCTCCTACATTCCATCATGGAAATGATCCAGAAGGTGAAAGAGGGAAAGCAACAAAACTTAGGACACCATGGCCTGATCAAAATAATAGTGGAATATTCTTTGAATAAATTAAGTTTTCATGTCCTTTAGTCCACATTCAGAGATATGGATAGAGAAGCCTTACTTGACACTCAAGTCCTTAGATTTGGTGAGACCCCAACCTCTAGTGCTGAAGGAGATGAAGCAGAGGCAGAAGAGGAAGGAGAGGAAGAGGCAGAAGAAGAGGAAGAGGAAGAAGCATAAGAGGAAGAGGCAGGAGAAAAAGAGGAAGGAGAGGTAGAGGCAAAGAAACAGAGGAAGAACCATAGAAAAAGAAAGAGGTGGAGGAAGAACAAAAGGAAGAAGAAGAGGAGGAGAATCAGGAAGAACCAAACCCTGGAAAAACCACTGCAACTAGACAAGAGGAGGTATCCTCAAAGAAGAAAATTTTGTCTTCTGAACACCCTGAAAAGGAGG
This sequence comes from Pinus tabuliformis, assembly GCA_031772625.1. Classification (NCBI taxonomy): domain Eukaryota; kingdom Viridiplantae; phylum Streptophyta; class Pinopsida; order Pinales; family Pinaceae; genus Pinus; species Pinus tabuliformis. Next base: position 675,101,170 of record CM062815.1, read on the forward strand.
CAGCTGCTGCCCTAGCTTCCTTAGGAACACCAATTGAACCTAAGAAGAAAAGGCAGAGACAAACTCCCCACTACTTCAAAACAAGGAACAACACTAGGATTAAACACGAGAAGCCTCAAACTCCCACAAGGACCCCTATTCTAATTGAAGAATCACCAAATAAAAGAGAGGAGCTAGAACCCATTGAAAGGAAGGTTGAGAAAGTCACATCTTGGAGCCATCTCAAAGCCTCCCATAACCTATGTAAGAAAGCCTGTCACCAGGTCAACCTCCTCTAAGAAACCCAAGGCACCTATCACACTCCAAAAAAAGGAAAAGGCCTACTATAGGAAACACAAATCCTACTACAAGAAACACACACAATGCTACAGGAAGAGCAGGAAATTCTATAGGAAGAGAAGAAGGGGAAGAAAGAAGGCAAATAGGCAACACAATAGTTACAAGAGGGAGAAACTTCTCCAATAACATTTGAGAGATATTTTACAAACTTGCAGGAGCCTAGTCCACAGTTCAATTTGGGCTCCTATTACAAGTTCATTGAAGGAGTAAGAGTGATCCCACAAAAATTTGGTCCCTCTCTTCTTTGAACTTGAAGCAAAAAGAGGAAGGACACATAGATGGATGCATATTGCCAAATCTAAGAAAGTGGAAGATGTGGGCCTTATGGAAGAAAGAATCCTAGAAATGGGAAAGGAGATGAGTGAGTTAAGGGATAGAGAATACACAATGAGAACACGACTACAAGAAAAAAACACATGGTTGAGGAAGAAATTGCAAGAGAAGGAAACCCAATTTTCCACAATGGCAAGCCTCTCCATGGAGACACTTCAATGCAGACTGCCATCCAAATCCTATGCACTTTTCCTCAAAGAACAATGGATGTAGTTCCAGATTAAGACATTAGAAAAACATTGGTCCATGCCATTCCAGGACTATAGTCAAATCATTGAGTTGTGTGACAATATTAGCATTGAAGACAAAGCCAAATTAGTTGAATTATACCTACACAAGCTCACCTTAACTGACATAAATATTTGGGATCCCAATGAAAAGTTGGGAGACTTGAAGCTGATGGCCCTTGCATCTTGGATGAGTCATGAGGATGCCATGGTTGAGGAGGTGAAGAGAGTATTGGTAAGAGAATAAAAATAAACCCTCTACATCAAGGCGGAGTAGATAAGTTCCATGGTTGTAATCAGTAATCACAACATCGTTTCCAATGATGCTAATCTTGCACCTAGATACCTTGCCACCTAAGGACATACCATCTACCACTTTGAGGACACTCTCAGGCTATTGGGGAGAGAGAGCCAATAAGAATGTCAGAGAAGATGGAATACCCTACCACACAGTCTCCAGATCAAGGAGTATCACTCTCCTGAGAGATTGAGGAATGCATTGGATAGAACACCTCTGTACAAGAAGGCCATGCAAAGATTGAAGATTAAATGGATTGGAATTAAGCTCAATCCACCTTTTCTATTGGGTTTATAGGAAGAAGATGAAAGGAAGCAGTGGGAAGATATATAGAAAAATGCAAGCTTCTATCCTCAGGAAGACACACCATCTACAGAAGCTTTGGATGTCAAAGAGGCCACCAGGGCCATGAAGGAAATGTACATAGATGACTAGGTTGATCAGAGGATGAGAAACAATTTCAGTAGGGGGTGATGATGAGGCTCATCAACAGGTATATTATATGGGTCACAATGCCATCCTCCAACTTATTAAATTATACTTTTCTCACATTTATCTACAAATTTTTTTATATTATGCTTAGTGTGAGGATTAAAGATGTGTTACTATGTCATGTGGCCTAATGTGTGTTAAATGTAGGAATTGGAGCAATTTTGAGTTTATTGGAGTGCAGGAACTCAGAGTTGACAAGCAAGAGAGATTCTAGGAGGTGGTCCACCTTAATTCCTCAAATCGGTCAAAGATACCCCACTCTATCTCATCAAATTAGTGTCATTGGCATCCAAGCAAGCCGAGTTCATTGACAGTCGAGCTAGTGAAAGTCAAGGAAGAGTTAGATTCACCTATTCTCAAGTTAGGGAGTCAAATATCCCTATTTTATATGGAGATGTTGGTAGCTCCACTTTTTTATAAATAAACAAGATAAGGGACTCATTAGGATTCAAAGTTTTATTGTAGCCAAGAGGCCATTAAGCTGAAGCACTTTTGACTGTTATTTTGATAATATACTTGACACTTTTTAAATGATAATTAGAAGTTTTGTTTTGATCCAACGCTGAGTTGACTCAGAGGGCTGAAGATGTTGGGTTAGGGCCCAACCCTAGTAGCATAAGTTCCTCTCTTGTATCTATATTCTTAGTCTAGAATGTTGATTAATTGCTGAAGTTTATTCATGTTTCTTTTAGCTTAGGAGATTGATTAAGTTGTTGTTTATTTATGTTTCCATTAGCTTAGAGGGTAAATTAGTTGTTGTATTTCAGTAGAGTAAAATACATCAAAAATCTTATGAGAGTGACCCCTATCTCATCTCTCTCATGGGATCATGATTAAAGAACTCCACTCTCACAACCCAAAAACAGAGTGTGATTTCATGTTCATTACATAGATCAAGTTTTAGCATTATTTAGATATTTGTTTATGATTTATTGGAAAGATTTACATTTTTTATTTTGCTTCTCATGATTGAATAGATCAATTTCTAGCATTAGATAGATAAGATTTTCCAAATTCAATTCATCTTTTCCACATTGACTTGTAATAATTTGTAAATGAAAAGAGAAACAGGTGCAAGTGTTATTGCAGGGTTTTTAATCTACAGGAAAGGACCCCTCTCACCAACTCCATTTAGGTCTTCTCCACCTTTTGTTGATGCATGCCAACCCATGTTCTAAATCTCTGTTTTCCGGTCACCATGAGCAAGTAATCTTAGCCCAAATCTGGCCTTCTTGAAGTACTGGGCTTGGATAAGGGTAATGATCACCTTCCCCACACTTTCCACAACTTTCATACACCCTTCCAACACTTCATCTCACCCTTCTTACCCTCAAAACCCTCTCAACCAACTTCCTGTAGCATTTCAGGACATCTTGTAGCAACATCCTGTAGCTCACGTGTAGCATCTTGTTTTGACCTTGTTTTGACCTGCAATGATAGCTTAGCCTAGTTTAGGAGTAGTTTAACCCCTCAACTTGGACTCCATGACCAAAAGTGCCACCTAGACCAGTCCTTTCACTCCTTTTCCTTCTTACAAGATCATATAGCATTAGTTCTTTAATTTTAGAATTGAGAAATTAGAACTTTATTTACTCTACAAGTGTGAATTAGATATTTAATGTATGCATTCTTGAATTATGAAATGTTAGAATAATCTTCTATTTTCAAGCAACCATGTTAGCTAGATGATTGAGTGCAAGTTATCATAGTTTCCTTTCTGAAACTTAGCATAAGATTTGTGTCCTTTCATAGCATTTACAAGTTGGCAGCTTTCATTTTCTGAGTTGAAAAGCATTTACTTTCTCTGCACTAGGACTAGCCTTTACATTCTTCCTTCAATAGTTAGACTCCTTTCATTTTAGTAGAGGAATGGTATGGAACCCTAATGATCAAGTTCCCCATTTAACAGTGGCATGAGTAGAATGATGTATCTACTATGTATATAGCAATGTCACCTCTAAGTTTGTACAAAACCCCAGGTTGATGAAGTAAAGTTGGTAGCTTTGGGAGTGGCAACATTCTTGTTGCAATACTAACACTCATCAGCAACCAGTAGATCCCTCAGTTTCACTTGCCCTTGGTTTCAGAGGATACTTATCTAGATTCTTTTTGCTTCATTTGCAGATGTTAAAGCAACTCTAGTAGCCACATTGATTTTGCTTCCTAAAGAACTTTCAGTAGTTTCAAATATTCCTCCATCGGAGGTTGTTTCAGAAGCTATGTGAATATTTCCAACATCTTCACGTGTCCTTGGGATAAATTTATCAACATGAGGCATACCAAAATTTCGTTCAACATTATGGCCTTCGGGTCTTTTGCACATGTACATTTTGCCAAAACTAGTGATGCCCTCATTCTTTTTGAGGAGATTCACCTTGTCATTCTTTGATGCATGTCTGGGATAAATATCTATTCTATGAATCTCTACAACAACAACTAGTGTAGGAATTTACAATTTATCTAAGCAAGTTATGTCCTTGAGACTTGAGTAACCCCCATGATTTGAAGGAAAATCTATGTCAATGTGGAAATAACATCTTCCTTTTGAATATGCACATCTATCTGTACTTCAATGAAAACCATTATCCACATTATTTTGGAAATTTGATATGCTTTCATTTGCACCTACTAGACCAATTGAGATATCAATCTCAATTTTGGTTTGATTCAATCCCCTTATCAGATAATTGTTATCACTTGATTGGTAGATGAGAAACTAAAGAGTTTTATGCACTCTTTTTCCACTAAACCAGGACCTCTAAATTGTCTTTAGGCTCTCGTGGTAGAGACAAACTTGCCAACTTATGCGTTGTGATTGAATATTTTTGTACTATGCAAGACAGGAAGAAGCTGATGCAAGAACATGTTTTTACCATTCTAGGAAGTTGCTATCTAAGCATTTCATTGATTATCATTATTTTAATAGTTAGATTAGAACTTAACCATGAGTAGAGTTATACCATGTTCGTTAAATTTTCCTTTATCCACCTAACCAAGTCATTCAAAATAGAATTATAACTTTCTATCTTGTGCAACAAATAATTACATTACCTATAAGTAATCACAGACAGAAGCATATACATACAAATATGTGAAAAAAACAAAAATATTGCTTCATAAGTCATTTTTTTAGAGCAAGACAAATTGTTTTATTCAGTATATGATTTAATAAAAGAAGCATAACTCTATCATTGACCTTGTTGCATGTATTAACCAGCTATTCTGAAACTGCTACAATTACCCATGTATCGAGAACAATGGAAATTGTGAATTGGTTTTGTTTCAAGCCCCTATATTGCATCTCGGAAAATATTTTAAGGTTTCGTCACCATGCTCATACTGTGTATGTCCTGTAACCACAACAATCGAATGAATTGCTTTATGTCTAGGGATTGTGTCAAGCACATGAGTTGAAACCTCCATTAATGTGTAATTACAATGTAACCGTGTAGGCATTGAGGCTCTAGTCCCAAAATTGTCAATATAGGAAACCAAAATATTCTCCTTCCAAATATAGGAATGTTATTATTAAGTCTAGTGGCCAACATGTTTAGAGGATGCCAAAAAACATGGCATACCACTGCAGTATGTGTGATTACTCAAAAGTGAATTGGTCTAACATGAACATCAATTTAACAATGAGAATTATAGTTAAGAATATAATTACTTCCCCTTTGTGCAACAAATCATTTCCTTGGAGATATCTCATCAAGTAATCACAGAAGAAGCAAAATGCATATTGTGAATATTTCATGCATTCAAATTTGTGAAAGAAAAAAAAATTATAATGGAGGAAACCCACTTTTCTCAAGGAAGTGCAGGGAACCAATATTCCAAAGGAGATGAGTGCTTCATAAGTCATTTTTTTAGAGCATGACAATTTTTTATTCAATATATGATTTATTAAAAAAACCATAACTCTATCCTTGACCTTGTTGCATGTATTAACCAACAAAGCCTAGCAAGACCAACAAAATTTCATAATCTGAACAAGACATACTTTTCCTTATTCCAAAATTGCTACACTTGTGCATGTATTGAGGATAATGACAATAGTGAATTGTTTTTGTCTCATGCCCCTGTATTGCAATTGGGAAAATAGTTTAAGGTTTCCTCACCATCCTCATATTGTTCATATATTACAACCACAACAATTGAAGGAATTACTTTATGTTTAGGGATTGTGTCAAACATAGGAGGTGCATCCCCCATTAATGTATAATTATATGTAATCACGTAGGCATTGAGGCTCTCGTCCCAAATTTGACAGTTTAGGCAACCAAAAGATTCCCCTTTCAAATATAGGAATGTTATTATTAAGTCTGGTAGCAAACATGTTTAGAGGATGCCAAAAAACAGGGCATAACTCTGGAGTAGGAAGATTCTCTCTATGGACATGTTGATGCCTCGAAAATCGCTGCAACAACATTGGGGGATAACCACCCGGTCCGGACCTTAGTACAACTCCTTTTCCGTTTGGAATGGTGGCTCCGACTGGGGATAATGGGACCAGTTTCCCAGCAATGAATAAACGGGATGAATGGATAATTGATTGACTAATCTAATGATAGGCGAATAGCTAAATCTATCAACAAAATAAAAGAGCTATTACTTATCCGGGGAACTATTGTACTTTGAAGTGTAGCGCTTGATGATCTATGTCTATGGACAAGCATATAGATGACTCCATCTAACAGACATGGACATTAATTCATTCAAGGATTACTTTGCTTAAATAGTTAAGCAAAGCGATTAAAGCAATATTACTACACTTGTCATTTATATCATCGACACATATATGATTAAAAGAAAAGCACACCATAAACATCCAATAGTGGAAGGAATACAGAACTGCTGTTAACGCACATACATATATTCGATAATAGCAAAGATAATCAAATAACAATTCATACGAAAAGAATGAATTCAGACATAGATAAAAGTACCATATGAGCTGCTAGACACTCCCAATATCAATCGCTACTTGAGATTCTTCCTTCAACGCAGAAACACTTTCAAACAAAGACAATAGTGCACAATTGCATAAAAGCTTCCTTGTCAAATTTAGAATAACTGGTCCAGTTTCATAAAAGAATATGGCTGAAGCACAATAGTGCAACTTCAGTCTTTCAGTCAAGTACAAAACTTTACGACCCCTTCCAAAACAATGAAAGGGTCTATAAATACTTAATTAATCTAACTATCTATAAAACTGAAATCCTACTTAATTGGTATCAATTGATTTTGATCCTATTTTCTTCAGCAATCTGGCAGTCGGCGGCATGAATCATCAAGTAGGCTGTTTGCCTTTAAATTTGAGCTGACTTATCGCAAGCATCGGCTCCACTTTGGGTGGTCTGTTGAGGTGAGAGCTGAGCTGGGCGGCATAGGTGGCATCCTGAATATCGGGGATAATATACCCGATTGCATCCGTAAGGCACTTGAGGGCGGCTCTCTGTGTGTGTGGTTTTACCAAGAAGAACCAATAGGTGTCCCAGGTTAAACTGTTAATCCCAGCAATTAATCTTCCCTTTTCCTCTAAATCTGGATAACATGATTGCTCCAATGTTTTCATTGTTGTCAATTTTCCTGGTGTGCATTGGGAAATCATGTTTGATAAGTAGAGAGTGTTATTGACTAATTCAACTAAATTGCTTGAAGTTGATTTGCATCTTGAAACTGCCCTCTCTGCTTTCATTAGCTGGGACTGCCATTCTGTAAAGAGTATATCTTTATGTGACTCTAAGATCCTTGGTAAATTCGCCGCTTGTCCTTGATCAGTATCTTGCCAGTCGAGAAATGCAGCTATCGTTTCTTCAGCTTGATCCAATTCAGTCCTAGCCTTGTCTACTTTATTACTTATGGATGCCGTTAATTCACATAGTGGCTCTGCCTGGGCGATTTGTTGACATAGAAGCTTAATTTGGGCTATCAATGCAGTATTTATCTGTAGTGCTTCTGCTCTGAATTTAGCTACTTGTGGAACGCCCTTTGTCTTTTCAATCTGTGCTGATAGTTGAGCGATTTGCTCATCTTTTGATTTCAGCATTTTCTCATTCGCTGCCTTCAATTGCGCCAAGGCCTCTGACAATTCTTTCTGCTTTTGGATTGCGCTGTGGTCAATCCTTTGTTTTTCTGCCTGCAATTGTTGAGTTAGTTGACTATTTAATTGCTGTTGCGTCAACAATTGCTGCTCTGCCTGCTCCGCTTTCTGCTTTGCTTCAGTCAGCTGTGCCTGTAACAAGAAAATTTCCTGATCCTTTGTTTTCAGTAAAAGACTCACCTCCGATGCCTTATCTATTGTTGCTGCCGAATAGGCTCCAGCATATTGTGACAGTTTTGTCAGGTCATCAGAGGGGTCAAATTCCTCCTTCCAAACCACATTGCCCGTGACCGTCTGTTCTGGGAAAAGGGAAGGTTGATCAGGCCTTCTTCTCTTCCTCTGTCGTTTTACTACAGCTTTATGTCTTGGGCTGTAGAAGACATCCAAGGGAGGAATCTCTTCTACCTGCAAAATGATTTGGTCGGAGGGGTCCTTTGGTATTATCTCTACCTCTTTTGAAATGGGTGGGCCGCTGGTTCCACTTAGAACCTGTGGTGAAGTGATTTCCTGTGTGTCTGTTGCCTTTGAAGTTTCAGTGTCCTTTGAACATTCCAGACCACTGATAATGGAATCAAATTGCCGCCATTCCTGGAGCAATTTTGGGTCAATATGAGTATCCATGTTTACTTCAGTGGTGGTCTGTTTCTGCTCTTTCATCTGGGTCTCCTACCACACCTTTTTCATGCTCTTTCTTCTGATTTTTCTCCTGTGGCTTCTCCTGTTTTGTTGTTGTAACTGGAGGTTCCTTTGACTGTTGCCGTTCAGGCTCGCTTGACGATGTTGTTGGGGTTGTTGCTAATAGATCTAGAGGCAGAGTTTGCAACCTCTGTTCTCTAAGTCTGTTAAATTCAACCAACCCTTCATCTTGATATTTCATTCTGGCAAATGCCTTAACCTGCATTATTGACTCAGCGGAGGAGAACAGGTCATCAAACATATCTTCTTTATGATCAAATTTTGACAATTTGGCCTGTTCTAGTGCATTATAGGCAACTTTTCTTGGATCAAATTGCCTATTAGGGAGAGTGGCTAAAGTTAATGATTTAATCTTTGTAGCTTCTTTTTCTGCATGTTTGAGATCATGCAAGGTATAGACACCGCATCTCAAAGGAAAAGAGGGCCAGCCCTGCTTCTTATTTTTCTTGAGAGTCTGTGTAACACTCTCAGCAATGATCTGGTAAGCGATTTCCCTTGCCAGCAGTTTATCAGGTATGTATAAAGGGAGGACATGAGGTTCGGCTTGGCTACCGAAAACTCTTACATAAGTGAACTTCTCCTCCCCGAACCATCTCCCTACTGCTGTTAAATCAATCCCAGCTTGGTAGGAAATCTTGGGAACAGGTTTATCAAAAATAGAATAATAAATAGGCAACATAAAGCCATTGCAGACTTGGTACAAATGGTGCTTGTAAGAGGATTTCCATAATTTCTGATGGTATATGTGAACAGGCATGGGGTCTTGTGGCGTCCACCTCCAGCCAAGCACGAGAAATTCAGAATTAAAACACAAGGTATCTAAAATATAGGCACTGTAATAGAATGGGGGAATTATCCTTTCAGAAATGCGGGTCTTATTCCTAAACTCAAGAACAGCTGTGGCTAGTTTATCTGAGAGAATAGTGGCCCAATCCATTATTATACTATTGCATGCCGCTTCCATTAAGGGAACCATTTCTATAGTGAAATTAGAAGAGTCGTGCAGTCCCCACAATCTACACATCATTATTCCAGCGTAGCAATAAGGAGAAGCCAAGGAATCAACCGAGTACTTACCGGAAGATTCATGTTTGTGCTTTGCCGGATTTTGTCTCCAATCCCGGATGGGTTCGGATTCAACTTCATTCTCGTTCCGGAATTTTTCCAGGAACGCCTTATTGTATGTCTTCTCTGGCTCAGGCAAATGATACATTTGCCTTAGATCATCAGCCTTGAATGACCCGAAAATTCTCCCGTCTCTGGTGCTGAAGGTTCTATCCATGATTGGGATTTCCTCAATTGCCCACCGCACTACATCAGTATATGGAAGAATTTGTTCCCTAGCTGCTATCCGATGAAGGAAGGAGTCAGCTAAGTCCTTTAGAGTGCCATCATATTTCCGAGTTGAATCTGCATTAGCTTGTACTGTTGTCACTTCAGGTTCTTCGGCTTCAATCAAGTTGTAGGTACTTTGCCAAGTAGTTTTGCCGAGACCAGAACATGTAGTATCCGAAATCAATCCTTTCTTTTTGTTTGAGGGATCAGCGACAGCTTGTCCTGTGGCTGGCGCAATGGAAGCAACTGTGGTTTTCTTAGATTTCTTCCCCATTTTACTTGAGTTTTCTTCTTTGGATGAATTCTGCACAGAAGTGAAGATAAACGTAACACAGAGGAATGATAATGAAAATCCAATATGGTGAGAGCTATTGATCAATGCGTGATGAGAGAAAACTTTTACAATGGCCGCGGATACAATCCATAGGAAGATTTTAGGACTTACAATTTCATTAAATGGCCGTTTAAAACCTGCCAATCCTTAAATGCCCATTATACCATTAATCGGCCGAATGATTCGTTTAAGCGTGTTGTAGATGTTTTGGCGGTTGAGCGCAGGTGAATCATTGTTGGACAGATCAAGCTTTTAATATGAATTGATCGTAATATCCCTCCATTTTAACGGCTTTTTTGAAATCTGCGCTTTATCGCAATCGGCCATCGGGAAAAGCTTAACCTCTTATATTGACACCTTTTGAAACCCCGATCGCCGATAGCGATATCGCATCGCATCGGGAGTATTGGCATTACATGAGACATGGATAGTATATCGCCGATTGCCGATAGCGATATCGCATCGCATCGGGGGAATGGCCTGGGGGCGCTTTAAGAATGTGCATAGAGCATTGCCGATAGCCGATAGCGATATCGCATCGGCGGAAACCAATGTGCCATTTACTTATGCTCCTTATGTCATTGCGATATGCGATCTTGCGATCGCTTTATCGCAATGATAAAAGATTGATTTATTTGATCAAAATGGGTTTTTCAAAAAGGTTTTTTATAATGTTTTCCTTTGGTTTTCGGCCCTTTTGAATAATACAATATTGATACCAATCAAAATCTAAAGGGACCCATTTCATATGATAGTTTTGTGAATAAAAATGATATGAAATGGGGGGTTGTTGTAGAGCACAACAATTGGCGATTCGCTGGAAGAAACAGTTATCTCTGAAAAGTATATAAATACTTAAACTTTTTCAAAATAGAGTTCTAATCAAAGGGGAAAATTCTAATATAACTAGGTATATATGCATTCCGAGTAAAATGAAACTATTTTTTGCTAAGTTCCTCTCTTTTTAAGAAAATAGATACATTCTAAGTTTTAAATAGGCCTCTATTGGTTTATAATGATAAGACAGAAAACCTTTCCAAATCAGCTTTTATAGTGAACTCGTCTGTCATAGGTAGAGCCTCTGCTGCCAGCAAACATTCATAGTTTCGACAGGGATACCTTTTAACCATGTTATTGTCCATTTTCCCATCCAACTAAGAGTGTGATTAACAGAATGAATTCAAAACATGTTTTCATATTTTGTATTTCTTTTCCTTTTTTTGTTATTGATAAGATAAAAAGCCATTGTCCTGGTTTGGTAGCCAGCTATTGACAATGCCATTCACTGGTAGTAATCTAACCGAACAAGCTGGCTCGTGATGAGACCCCTTGTCTTATAATTCTTAAGCCATTACCCTGTTATGGTATGCAGTATTGGTAATGTCGGTTAAACTATTTCCCTATGATCATGGTAAGCAGGCTTGTAATAAGACCTCTTATCTTTTTATATCAAATTTTTAGAATTACACTCTGAGTAATCATAAACTTTGGTGAATGGGATGGACAATTTTCTCCTTAAGAGTAGATGGATGACAGGGTAAGAGTTGAAGATGCTGAAGTTGGATTAGCTTCTTTCTTGATATTGATAACCTTTTGTGACCAATTTGAAAACAGAAAATGATTTACAATACTTCTAAACTTTGAGAGGAGTTCACAAAACATAAAGTGTGGTTTCAGAATACAATGATACCTAGTTTCCTAGAAATTATCCCTTTTGGTTAAGACTTCTATTATTTTAAAAGCAAATATTATACTACTTCTGTGGATCAAGTTTTCAAACACAGCAAAGGTCAATGGAAGATACCTTACAACTTTATTTTCTAAAGATCCTACAAACTACAAAACTCTATTAAACTAAAAAGGAGAAGGGGTTACCTCAATTAAAGAATTTCTTCAAGATAAGGCCATTAACAGGGAGAGAATCTCTCAAACCTGATAAATCTTGCAATATGAAGGTCGAATGGCCTATCTTCTCACAGATCTGAAATGGTCCAAGCCACATCTTCTGGAAGTTGGTGTGTTTTCCCTTGTCCTCATGGGCTTTGTCCCATTTCATAACTAAATCACCGACTTGAAATTGGTTTGAACCGGATGAGACTGAATCAAAAGCTGCCTTGATGATTTGCTGATGTTTGGCATGAATAACCCTGGCTTTTTCTCTTTCCTCTTCTAATTTTAGAATTTGATCATGTCTAAGCTGAATAGAAGAAGAAGGAATTTCCTCAATGAACTGAACTAGGGCTAAAGAAGGAAGAACAAGATTTGTGGGTAGTACTGCTTCTTTTCCATACACAAGGTTGAACGGAGAAGATCCTATAGAAGCTTTCTGTGTTATCCTATCAGCCCATAATGCAAATATTAAGGATTTGTGCCAGTTTTTATGATTCTGTTCGATAGTTTGCTTAATGATTTTGATCAGATTTTTATTGGTAGACTCTGCTAAACCATTACCCTGGGGATAGTAATTAGCAGAATATTTTAATTTAAATCCTCTTTTAATAGCGAAATCAAACATAGCATTGCCTGAGAAATAAGATGCATTATCAAAAACAAGAGCATTTGGGACACCAAACCTGGTAATGATGAATTGATCTATGAATTCAATGATTGCTTCAGAATTTGCTGTCTTCAAAGGAATTGCCTCAACCCACTTAGTAAAATAATCTGTAGCAGTAAGGATATACTTATGCTGTTTGGAAGAAGGTGGAGTAATTTCCCCAATGATGTCCAATCCCCATTGCTCAAATGGTTGTTCAATGTTGACTGGTTGCAGTGGGAAAGCTGGTTTTCGTTGTCTTCCACTAGAAGTTTGACAATTGCGGCATTTCCTTACATACTCGTGGGCATCTCTAAACAGAGTGGGCCAATAGTATCCAGCATGAATAATTTTGTGAGCTGTTGTGTCAGCTCCAAAATGTCCTCCTGCTGGTCCATCATGTAACTCCTGCAAAACCTTTTGTGCTTCAGGTTTCTCAAGGCATCTTAATAAGATTGAATCATAATTCTGCCTAAAAAGCACATCATCAATAATCGTAAAATTTTTCGCTTTTAACCTAATGGCCCTTTTGTTTTTGTAAGACAGGTTAGGAGGTGCATAACCATTTTTCAAATAAAAGATTAAATCTGCATATTGAGACTCAGAATCAGTAACACTTATCTGGTTAACTTCTTCAGTTTGATCTGTACCACTTGATTCTGGAATGTTGGATGCTCCTGCCAATAACCTGCAAAAACCTTGGCCCCTAACAATCTTTGCTGGCTTAATTTCTAAGTCATATTCTTGAAGTGCTGTGACCCAGTTTGCCCTTTTTTCACCCAGTTCTCTTTGGATTAATAGTTGCCTAACTGCAGGGAAAGGAACTATAACTTTTGTGTGGGTTTTCAAAAGGAAGGGTCTATAATGTTTGACCGCTTTAAATACAGCAAAGGCTTGTTTTTCTACTTCGGAGTAATTCAATTCAGCACCCTGAAGATTTGAACTAAAAAATGAAATGGGTGCTTCCAAATTGTGATCGTTGAGCTGCGTGAGTACTGCTGCATAAGAGGAGGGGGATGCGATAGTGTATAATGTAAAATGATTAGAAAAATTGGGAGTATTTAAGGCTGGGGCATTGATTATTGATTGCTTGATTAAATCAAATGCTTCTTTTTCTGCTGATCCCCACTTAAAGACTGAATTTTTCTTGATCATAGTTTGAAGTGGCAAAATAATTTGAGAAAAATCTGGAACAAATCTTTTAACAAAATTGATTTGGCCTAAAAATGACTGCATGGATTTCTTATTATGTGGGAAAGGGATTTCAGAGATTTCTTTGATCCGATCAGGATCAATATAAATGCCTTCTTTAGACACAATAAAGCCTAAGAGCTTTCCTTGGTCAAGAGCAAAGAAAGATTTTTTAGGGTTAAGAGAAATACCATATCTTTTGCAGCGTTGAAAGATTTGATTTAGATCATGCAAATGATTGGACCTCTCTTTAGAGAATACAGTAATATCATCTAGATAGACGACTACTGTTCTATTAATCAACCCTTTAAAAGCTATATCCATCGCTCTTTGGAATGTCGCTCCTGCATTAATAAGTCCGAAAGGCATTTTCTGATATGCATATGTTCCCCATTTTGTTCTGAATGTGGTTTTAAGCTGGTCATCAGGATGGACCAAAACTTGGTTATATCCTGAGAAACCGTCTAGAAAGGACATTAATTCAGAGCCTGCTACTGATTGGAGTATTTGCTCCATGGTAGGTAATGGGAAATTGTCTTTTAAGCTCGCTTTGTTCAAATTTCTGAAATCAATACAGATTCGAATGTCGCCATTTTTCTTTCTGACTGGCACCATATTGGAGACCCAGTTTGAGTGTCGGACTGGAAAAATAATCTTGGCTTTCAAGAGTTTGTTAAGTTCAGTTTTTATTTGACTCTCTAAGCTTGGATGTATTTTTCTTAACTTCTGCTGAATTGGTTTCTGATCGGGAAGCACTGGAATGGTATGCTGGATAATGGATGTATCATATGTCTTCAAATCATCATATTTCCAAGCAAAAACCTGTTTATTTTTCCTTAACAGTTTAATGAATGCCTCTTTCTCTTCCAAGGAAAGTCCTAATCCTAAATTAATGTTTTGAGGAGTTTGCTCAGTGCCAAGATTTATCAACTCAAACCTTAGGGTAGAACTTTGGAGCTTTGTATTAGTCACAGGTTTAAACCTGTCTTTAATATCATAAAGATCCTCCAGCTTTACCACAGGTTTAGGGATTGCATTTTCCTGAGGTGTTTCTCTCATTTGAAAGTCATGCTCATTTTCCTCAATAATTTGATTATCATAGGATTTTTTAGAAGTTAAGAATTGTAAAATATCCTCATCATGGTTGAATACTCTCCAATTAGTGACATTATCAGGAATTGATGGCCTAAAAAGCAATTCTACTGAAAATCTATCTGGGCTATAGTCTTCAGAAGGTAGGAGCTTGGAAGCTACATTGGCTAGCAGGTCGGCCGCCGAGTTTTGAGACCTAGGGATGGAGGAAATATTGAATGCCGAAAAGTGTGAGGTGAGTTCTTGTACTAGCGACTGATAATGTTTAAGATGATTTGAAAGACAATGAATTGTATTTCTCACCTGTTTGATAATAATTTCAGAATCGCCGAATACTTTTAAATATTGCACTTTAAGGCCGATTGCTTTATACAGTCCTTGGACTAAGGCTTCATACTCGGCTGTATTGTTAGTGCATTCAAATTCTAGCCTACAGGACAACATTGTTTTTTCTCCTTGTGGATTAACCAAAATACATCCTGCTCCTGAGCCCTCACTAGACTTGGACCCATCGAAATATAACGACCAAAATAAAGAAGTATTAACAATTTTATTTACAGTTTTCTCAGTATCATTGAAACATCTAGACCTATCTGTTTGTGAAAAATTCTCAATCTGAGATGTAAAATGGTTCACTGAGAAAGGGGATGGCTGGGCAGTAATGTTGCCAAAGAATGACTCAGATGAATAATTCCCCAAAATGTTGTTATTAAATGCTACCGGTTGGTTTTCTTGCTCAAATTCAGTAACTGTATGGGTCATATGTTTTTCTCGATCAATCCTTATTTGATTTGGCTTACCCTTATAGGGAAGCCACATATGTGACCAATCAGTAGAGATATACCCATGTAGTTTTTCAGACCAATCCCTACTCAAGATTAAACCGTAAAATTCAGGTATATCGGCTATTAGGATATCAATCCTTTGTACTACTCTGGGATCAGCAGATAACCTGATAGTTACGGAATTAATCTCTCCCACAACCTGTACTTTGGTCCTGTCCAACTGTACAATATGAATAGCAGACTTCTGGGGTTCAATGTTCAGTTTGGAACAAACTGAAGCTGGCATTATGTTAGAAGATGCCCCTGAGTCAATCAAACAGTTGTGCAGGTTTCTGTTGTAGATCTCATAGGTTAGAAGGAAAGGTGGAGTATGAGAGTTTGATCTATCTCCAATCAGAACTGCATCGGTAGCTTCAACCATACCAGGAGGAGGTTGCCCTGAATCATTAGCAACTTTAGCACTGGGAAGAGGTGAAGAAGGAACAACATTCAATTCTTTGAGAAGCAATTTCTGCTGATGTTTTAATTTACTAAGTTCAAACATAGTAATGTTTGCTTTAGTTTTCTTCATGTCATCAACAATATTGTACTCCATTGAATCGGATACCACTAACGTTTTAGATGTTGAAGGAGTATTAGAAGTTGAAGGTTGGTCTTGGGGGACTGCTGCAGGTGATTTCTTTGCAGGTATTTTTTCCTTTGTCGTGGCAGCACCTGCACTCCTTTTCTTTGACGTTGCCTGAACAGGTTCGGAAGTACTTTTACTCCTAGTAGTGACCGGGAACGCTTCTTCTTCATTATCAGTATCGGAGTTGGGGAGTATAAAATCCCACATTCCATGACATTCAACTACTTCTTCTTCAGCATCAGTTGGTGAAATTGTTTCGTCTTCCTCTTCTTCTTGCTCTGAATCTGCATTAGATATGACATTCGGTGGCTTTGATTCGGTTTTCTTATAAGTCCTAAAGGGTCTTTTGGTTGAGGTTTCGGCTACCTGTTTTTTTATTTCAACCATTTCATTTGACAAAGTTTTTAGGACTTTTTGCAAACCCTCCATGTCATATGGGTCTTTTGGGGTTTTCTTCCTTGAGTCATCTTTAAAAGAGACATTTTTGGCTTTTCTGTCTTCCAGAGCAGCTTTCTTTTCTAGAGCATTGATACGTTTCTCCACAGCAAGTGCTTCTCTCATATTTTCGGCTAAGGTAGGTTTCCCAGCCCTATCTACAAAAATGGCTATATTAGCAGGTAGGGCGGTTATATACCATTCGCTTCGAATTTGTTCACTTGGTTTGGAGGCCGTCGGGATTTTATTCAGGAGTTTATTGAATCGAGCATTAAATTCCTTAATTGGTTCCCTATGCTCTATCCTAAGATTGGAGAGATCGTTTATTAGCGTAGCCAAGGACCTATCATCTCCATATTTGGTAAGAAACTGCTCTTGGCAAGTGTTCCAACTGGTAATGGAACCATAGGGTAAAGAAAAATACCAGGATCCTGCTGATCCTTGCAAGGTGTAAGGGAAAAGTCTAACAACAACATCTTGTTCTGTTACTCCTTTCAAGTTGACTGCCAACATGAAATTATTAATATGTTCCTCAGCCTGGGTCCCATCATCTGGGTTAAACTTGGGTAGCCATTTTTCAGGAGCATCTGGTAATGCATGCAATGGTGCAGGCATGTTGACTGCACCAGGCCTGGTCCATGGATCTGCCATTATAATAGCAGTAGTGGTTGATACTACTGTTGGAATTCCAAATGTCTGGGAATGAAATAATGTTGAGGAGTGAGCAGGTTGGGATGTTAAAGCTCCTAATCCCTGATGAACAACAATATGTAATGGGGGAGTGGATGGTTGACTTTACAGAGGGGAAGATGAAATGGAGGATGTGGATGAAAGCTCTTCACTGTCAGATCCTTCAGTATATTTCTTCGCCTTTTTCCTTTTGGGTAAAGGGAACTCAGTGGGTTCAATACCGAGCTTTTCGCTCTGAAGTCTGGTGAGAGGGTGAGGTAAATTGAACTGCGAAGTCGCACTGCTTTGTGATACCTCAGATTTCTGTGGTGAAATCGAGAAGCTCTGAAGTTTGTGGATAAGAGACTGGACTTCAGGGGATTCAAGACTTAATTGTTCTGGAGTATGATGGGTTTGAGCAGTGGTAGTTGATTCCTCTTCTTCTTGTTTGGATACTGGAGAACCAGCATGCAATTGGGAAGTCCGAGGGGATACAGAGGGAGAATTACTCTTAGAATGGCCTACAGATTCGGGTTTGCTTGCCATTCACAGTTGATGGCCCTCCTTCTAGCGCCAAAAATGTTGATGCCTCGAAAATCGCTGCAACAACATTGGGGGATAACCACCCGGTCCGGACCTTAGTACAGCTCCTTTTCCGTTTGGAATGGTGGCTCCGACTGGGGATAATGGGACCAGTTTCCCAGCAATG
This sequence comes from Pinus tabuliformis, assembly GCA_031772625.1. NCBI lineage: Eukaryota > Viridiplantae > Streptophyta > Pinopsida > Pinales > Pinaceae > Pinus > Pinus tabuliformis. Next base: position 675,119,372 of record CM062815.1, read on the forward strand.
AATAAACGGGATGAATGGATAATTGATTGACTAATCTAATGATAGGCGAATAGCTAAATCTATCAACAAAATAAAAGAGCTATTACTTATCCCGGGAACTATTGTACTTTGAAGTGTAGCGCTTGATGATCTATGTCTATGGACAGGCATATAGATGACTCCATCTAACAGACATGGACATTAATTCATTCAAGGATTACTTTGCTTAAATAGTTAAGCAAAGCGATTAAAGCAATATTACTACACTTGTCATTTATATCATCGACACATATATGATTAAAAGAAAAGCACACCATAAACATCCAATAGTGGAAGGAATACAGAACTGCTGTTAACGCACATACATATATTCGATAATAGCAAAGATAATCAAATAACAATTCATACGAAAAGAATGAATTCAGACATAGATAAAAGTACCATATGAGCTGCTAGACACTCCCAATATCAATCGCTACTTGAGATTCTTCCTTCAACGCAGAAACACTTTCAAACAAAGACAATAGTGCACAATTGCATAAAAGCTTCCTTGTCAAATTTAGAATAACTGGTCCAGTTTCATAAAAGAATATGGCTGAAGCACAATAGTGCAACTTCAGTCTTTCAGTCAAGTACAAAACTTTACGACCCCTTCCAAAACAATGAAAGGGTCTATAAATACTTAATTAATCTAACTATCTATAAAACTGAAATCCTACTTAATTGGTATCAATTGATTTTGATCCTATTTTCTTCAGCAATCTGGCAGTCGGCGGCATGAATCATCAAGTAGGCTGTTTGCCTTTAAATCTGAGCTGACTTATCGCAAGCATCGGCTCCACTTCGGGTGGTCTGTTGAGGCGAGAGCTGAGCTGGGCGACATAGGTGGCATCCTGAATATCGGGGATAATATACCCGATTGCATCCGTAAGGCACTTGAGGGCGGCTCTCTGTGTGTGTGGTTTTACCAAGAAGAACCAATAGGTGTCCCAGGTTAAACTGTTAATCCCAGCAATTAATCTTCCCTTTTCCTCTAAATCTGGATAACATGATTGCTCCAATGTTTTCATTGTTGTCAATTTTCCTGGTGTGCATTGGGAAATCATGTTTGATAAGTAGAGAGTGTTATTGACTAATTCAACTAAATTGCTTGAAGTTGATTTGCATCTTGAAACTGCCCTCTCTGCTTTCATTAGCTGGGACTGCCATTCTGTAAAGAGTATATCTTTATGTGACTCTAAGATCCTTGGTAAATTCGCCGCTTGTCCTTGATCAGTATCTTGCCAGTCGAGAAATGCAGCTATCGTTTCTTCAGCTTGATCCAATTCAGTCCTAGCCTTGTCTACTTTATTACTTATGGATGCCGTTAATTCACATAGTGGCTCTGCCTGGGCGATTTGTTGACATAGAAGCTTAATTTGGGCTATCAATGCAGTATTTATCTGTAGTGCTTCTGCTCTGAATTCAGCTACTTGTGGAACGCCCTTTGTCTTTTCAATCTGTGCTGATAGTTGAGCGATTTGCTCATCTTTTGATTTCAGCATTTTCTCATTCGCTGCCTTCAATTGCGCCAAGGCCTCTGACAATTCTTTCTGCTTTTGGATTGCGCTGTGGTCAATCCTTTGTTTTTCTGCCTGCAATTGTTGAGTTAGTTGACTGTTTAATTGTTGTTGCGTCAACAATTGCTGCTCTGCCTGCTCCGCTTTCTGCTTTGCTTCAGTCAGCTGTGTCTGTAACAAGAAAATTTCCTGATCCTTTGTTTTCAGTAAAAGACTCACCTCCGATGCCTTATATATTGTTGCTGCCGAATAGGCTCCAGCATATTGTGACAGTTTTGTCAGGTCATCGGAGGGGTCAAATTCCTCCTTCCAAACCACATTGCCCGTGACCGTCTGTTCTGGGAAAAGGGAAGGTTGATCGGGCCTTCTTCTCTTCCTCTATCGTTTTACTACAGCTTTATGTCTTGGGCTGTAGAAGACATCCAAGGGAGGAATCTCTTCTACCTGCAAAATGATTTGGTCGGAGGGGTCCTTTGGTATTATCTCTACCTCTTTTGAAATGGGTGGGCCGCTGGTTCCACTTAGAACCTGTGGTGAAGTGATTTCCTGTGTGTCTGTTGCCTTTGAAGTTTCAGTGTCCTTTGAACATTCCAGACCACTGATAATGGAATCAAATTGCCGCCATTCCTGGAGCAATTTTGGGTCAATATGAGTATCCATGTTTACTTCAGTGGTGGTCTGTTTCTGCTCTTTCATCTGGGTCTCCTACCGCACTTTTTCATGCTCTTTCTTCTGATTTTTCTCCTGTGGCTTCTCCTGTTCTGTTGTTGTAACTGGAGGTTCCTTTGACTGTTGCCGTTCAGGCTCGCTTGACGATGTTGTTGGGGTTGTTGCTAATAGATCTAGAGGCAGAGTTTGCAACCTCTGTTCTCTAAGTCTGTTAAATTCAACCAACCCTTCATCTTGATATTTCATTTTGGCAAATGCCTTAACCTGCATTATTGACTCAGCGGAGGAGAACAGGTAATCAAACATATCTTCTTTATGATCAAATTTTGACAATTTGGCCTGTTCTAGTGCATTATAGGCAACTTTGCTTGGATCAAATTGCCTATTAGGGAGAGTGGCTAAAGTTAATGATTTAATCTTTGTAGCTTCTTTTTCTGCATGTTTGAGATCATGCAAGGTATAGACACCGCATCTCAAAGGAAAAGAGGGCCAGCCCTGCTTCTTATTTTTCTTGAGAGTCTGTGTAACACTCTCAGCAATGATCTGGTAAGCGATTTCCCTTGCCAGCAGTTTATCAGGTATGTATAAAGGGAGGACATGAGGTTCGGCTTGGCTATCGAAAACTCTTACATAAGTGAACTTCTCCTCCCCGAACCATCTCCCTACTGTTGTTAAATCAATCCCAGCTTGGTAGGAAATCTTGGGAACAGGTTTATCAAAAATAGAATAATAAATAGGCAACATAAAGCCATTGCAGACTTGGTACAAATGGTGGTTGTAAGAGGATTTCCATAATTTCTGATGGTATATGTGAACAGGCATGGGGTCTTGTGGCGTCCACCTCCAGCCAAGCACGGGAAATTCAGAATTAAAACACAAGGTATCTAAAATATAGGCACTGTAATAGAATGGGGGAATTATCCTTTCAGAAATGCGGGTCTTATTCCTAAACTCAAGAACAGCTATGGCTAGTTTATCTGAGAGAATAGTGGCCCAATCCATTATTATACTGTTGCATGCCGCTTCCATTAAGGGAACCATTTCTATAGTGAAATTAGAAGAGTCATGCAGTCCCCACAATCTACACATCATTATTCCAGCGTAGCAATAAGGAGAAGCCAAGGAATCAACCGAGTACTTACCGGAAGATTCATGTTTGTGCTTTGCCGGATTTTGTCTCCAATTCCAGATGTGTTCGGATTCAACTTCGTTCTCATTTCGGAATTTTTCCAGGAACGCCTTATTGTATGTCTTCTCTGGCTCAGGCAAATGATACATTTGCCTTAGATCATCAGCCGTGAATGACCCAAAAATTCTCCCGTCTCTGGTGCTGAAGGTTCTATCCATGATTGGGATTTCCTCAATTGCCCACCGCACTACATCAGTATATGAAAGAATTTGTTCCCTAGCTGCTATCCGATGAAGGAAGGAGTCAGCTAAGTCCTTTAGAGTGCCATCATATTTCCGAGTTGAATCTGCAGTAGCTTGTACTGTTGTCACTTCAGGTTCTTCGGCTTCAATCAAGTTGTAGGTACTTTGCCAAGTAGTTTTGCCGAGACCAGAACATGTAGTATCCGAAATCAATCCTTTCTTTTTGTTTGAGGGATCAGCGACAGCTTGTCCTGTGGCTGGCGCAACGGAAGCGGCTGTGGTTTTCTTAGATTTCTTCCCCATTTTACTTGAGTTTTCTTCTTTGGATGAATTCTGCACAGAAGTGAAGATAAACGTAACACAGAGGAATGATAATGAAAATACAATATGGTGAGAGCTATTGATCAATGCGTGATGAGAGAAAACTTTTATAATGGCCGCGGATACAATCCATAGGAAGATTTTAGGACTTACAATTTCATTAAATGGCCGTTTAAAACTTGCCAATCCTTAAATGCCCATTATACCATTAATCGGCCGAATGATTCGTTTAAGCGTGTTGTAGATGTTTTGGCGGTTGAGCGCAGGTGAATCATTGTTGGACAGATTAGGCTTTTAATATGAATTGTTCGTAATATCCCTCCATTTTAACGGCTTTTTTGAAATCTGCGCTTTATCGCAATCGGCCATCGGGAAAAGCTTAACCTCTTATATTGACACCTTTTGAAATCCCGATCGCCGATAGTGATATCGCATCGCATCAGGAGTATTGGCATTACATGAGACATGGATAGTATATCGCCGATTGCCGATAGCGATATCGCATCGCATCGGGGGAATGGCCTGGGGGGCGCTTTAAGAATGTGCATAGAGCATTGCCGATAGCCGATAGCGATATCGCATCGGCGAAAACCAATGTGCCATTTACGTATGCTCCTTATGCCATTGCGATATGCGATCTTGCGATCGCTTTATCGCAATGATAAAAGATTGATTTATTTGATCAAAATGGGTTTTTCAAAAAGGTTTTTTATAATGTTTTCCTTTGGTTTTTAGGCCCTTTTGAATAGTACAATATTGATACCAATCAAAATCTAAAGGGACCCATTTCATATGATAGTTTTGTGAATAAAAATGATATGAAATGGGGGGTTGTTGTAGAGCACAACAGGACAGAGACAATCCCTCTAGCCCAGGGGAGAGGGTCTAGCCACAAACAAGATAATTTAACATAAGTTCCCTTAGATTGAGAATGGATTAGATCCTACCTCTTGTATCTCTTATCCTTGTTTGATGAAGTCCTTGTGCCTTTGCGCCAGCGATTAATTCTTTAATGCCAATCAAGCACCTGAAACAAATAGACAAGAAACCAAAGCACACACGATAGCATGCAATAGAGTTCAATCTACTTAATAGGCTAAGGAGTCTTAAGCTACCAAATACAATATTGCAATTGATATAGGAAACAAAATATCAGTGGTATTATTATGACAAAAAGGAAAGTACAACCTTCGCCTTAGTGTTGCAGGTTTCCTTTGATGGGTTCGGATCCCAAGCATCACACTAACATCTCCTCAAGCAAATCAATCATGGGATTTTAAGGTCTCTTTCTCATTTTTCACACCAAAACATCCTACAAGCTATTCTCCCTTTAACAAGCTCTTAACAAGCATAAACTAAGAGCTAAGACTAGCAAGCTTTTGCAGATTATTCCAGCCCTTCAATTAGCCCTTTGAGGTTGGAATAGGAGAAGTTTATATAGGCATGAGAGAGGGGATATGGTTCCTCTTATGATGGGAAGGAGCCTTATCTCTTGGGTTAGTTCCTTCTTAATAGGGGTAAGGAGCCTAAACAATCTCTCTCGGCTCTATCGTGACTAACCATTTACTAGACTTTCGTTCACGAAACTTCTAGACTTGGAAGCTTCAACTCCATTTTTAAAAACTTTCCAAAAGAGTATCGATGTGGATAATCAAGGGATAATAACACTGACCAACATGGGACTCAGTGTTATTCTCAGCAAATCGGCACGGGGAAGTAACTGAGGGATAGCGATGACCTTTAAAACTAGGTTTAAAGGAAGTATCTTTGGAAATGATGTAAAGGGAAAATTCTTTGCAGATGGAAAGTGAATAAGAGAGACATTGTTCATGATAAGGAAGTACACAGGGTTTACTATAGAGGTGCACCAAGATCAAGGAACAGGGAGTACAAGGAGAGTGGCAAATTAATGTGTAACATATGCCCCCTAAAGCATGAAGGTTTAAAAAGAGTGAGGGGTGAAATGCTTTACGGGTAGATGCAAGGAATCAGATACCATCGTCAGAAAACTTGCAAGTCAAACATACATATACATATTGTTGGGTCTAAAATGCGAATGCAAATTAGAGTTTCATTTACTGTCAACCCGAGTAAGTAAAACTTCGAGGATCATCCAATATATATGGACTTAGAGACAAACTAAACTAAGCTAGGTGAAGAACTATTAAAGCTCCCTTATAGGAGACTATTCATTAATATTTCTAATCAACTATTTAAACTAATGAAATTAAAGCTCTTAAACGTAATTCAGATTGATTGCATGAAATATTAAAGCTCTCTTACAAGAGACTATTCATTTATATCTCAAGCATATAAATCAGAAACTTAAACTAATGAAATCAAACATTAAATAAGAAATAAAATTCATTGAAGGAAACATTAATACTTTCTTACGAAAGGTCATTCATTAATATTTCAAACATATGAACCTAATAATTTAATCTAATGAAATTCACAAACATAAAATAAAAACTTACCAAAACAAAAGTGTACCTGCTAGGCAATGGGGATCCTTCCAAGGATTCACAAGAGCACCAAAAGAGAAGTCAAATGTAGAGGATCAAATAAGCTCCATTTTATTCGTCATAATTTTCAAAGTACAATGGCTATAAGCTCATATGATCCTAACCAAAACTATTTTAAATTCTATCTAGATTAACATTACTAGGTTACAATGAAGGACTAGGTTCTAAGATTCTAAATATTAAGATTAAAAATGAAGATTAAGATTACAAATGAAGGAGATAACACTCCTATTTATACAAAAGCTATGATAACAAACTCATAAATGTAGATCCACTATTTCCTCCTTTGATCCACATATTTCTCAACCAATGGTGACACATAACCCTATCCTCCATGATCTCCTCCATGAGGTCCATGATCTCCTCAAATTCGAATTTGAACATAAAGTGCCACATAAATATGCCTTGGAAGCTTCCTTTGTACCTACACATGTCAACAAACTGATTCTAATTGTTAGGTACAAGTATATGGATATTATTTTCTAAAGTTTAAACACAAATTCACTTAAAAATACTAAGAATTAATAATGTTTTCGAAAACACAATGGTAACCCATTTAATGATGAAAGTGAAGCTGATGTGGTGAGATGGTGGTGGAATAGAGGTGAGAAAATGTGTGAATGGAGCGAAAGTGGATGTATTTTAAGGATAATTCTTAGGCCCAACATACCCCCAAACTGAAGGTATTGCATGTCCTCATGCAATCTATTACATTACCTTTTGATACTTGAGCTTTGGCTTAAACTTTGCATGATATCATTTACTTAACTTTTGCAAAGTGTTTTTGATGAATTTCAACTTGGTTGGTTCTTGTGTTTCAACCATATTTTGTTTGTTGCCTTCAATTTTAATGTATGAACTTTGCATAATGATAATTTGATTTTTATTGCAAAGTATTTTTGTTGGAATGCATCATGGTTGGTTCTTGTGTAACGACCATGATTGTGTTGCATCCAATTAGCTTTTAAGTACTTGTTACAAAGTCATTTATATTCTCATGTAATAGTGAATATATTTTGAAGGTATGTGGGTTTTAGAATGTGATATATGAATATGGAAAAATATGAATGTAAATGTATCCCCCCCAAACTGATGGTTTTGGCAATTTTATGAAATTAGGAAAGGAAGTTTTTCCAAAAATTATCATTCTAGCTTTCAAGGAATTAAATGGTTAAAAGTTAGAAAATATCATACCTCAACTTACTCTTTAAAAAATGGATGAGAGTTGTGAATGTGTGGCTGAAAAATTCTGATCATAGTCTTCTTCACTTGGCTGTGAAAATGGTGGATGAAGTCCAAAAAGTGAATCTTTTATTGTTGTTGCATCTATTGCTGGATCTTCTGTTGAATATTCAGAATCTGCTGCTGAATGCAGTTGAAAATGTATAAGGATTGGAAGGTATACAAAATTTAGAATTTACACTTCCTCCCTAGCCTTATTTATTGACTTTTCCTCAAGTCATTTACATCAAAAACTGAAAAGTAATGAAAGTAAATCTGCTTCGTCTACTACAAAATGATGGGTCTTCAAGTCTTCAACCCTCGTTGGCACAATTCTTGTCATGTGAATAAATGTTTTGGTGTCGAACATAACAAGAAATTGTTAACTTAGTGGCCATTAATGGATGCCACTAGTCAACACGAGAGCTCCCATCTTTGGTGTGGATGAGAGTCAAGATGCCCCTAACACATCATTCTAAGTATGAATGAATTTGTTGTTGTCGAATACTTAGAAGATCCAATGAACAAGGGACATTGATGTATTCCCTTTTTTTATCGGCATGATAGCTTGCCCTTAAGGCATGCAAGCTTCAAGGTGTTTTTAGAAAAATATTTAGACTCAAGGACTATGGACTCAATGGTGTATGGAAGCAAGGTTTTATTTGCAAGGGTAGGAAAAAGGAAACTGACAATGAATATTTAAAGTGGAACAAAAAGCTTGTAAATGAGCTTCATTGCTTTTATTGGTGGGTTAGGATTGAAGAAAATTTAATGAAGTGTATGTGGATAATGAGAATTGGATAATGACTCTTGCTGGGAAAAAGTGCATTATGGCATGCAAATCTCAAAAATAGCAAATCTTCTCCTTAATTATGGACTTTATGATAAAATAGCTGAGTTTGACTAGCGTTGACTAGCCACCTGTAGATGTCGAATTCAAGTGCGGATAGGTATTTAACCATCCTTGTACATTTAGGAACAACCCCCAAGTCTTCAAATTTGCTAATCTGTCATGCAACATATCAAACCATTAAACCCTTACAGAAAGTTACAAGAACTTGTAATTTTTTGGAAATTTCGTTCTTATGATCATGGTCTTGTTCTTTAGAATTTTTCATGAAAATAGTCTTTTGAAGACCAATTGTTGTCACAATTTAATCTCTTTAATGGTCAGTTGATCATCCAAAACCTGCTAAAAAAACTTGGCATAAATAACATAAGTTTGTTCAAGAAGAGATGGCCATTCCCTTCTTGATTCTTACACAAAAATTGTATGCCAAAATGAAATAGATTAAGGAATATCAAAAGCATAATTTTAGTCCAGTTCATGATGTTAATAACAATCTATTTTTAATAAAAATAACAATGAAAAGTAAATCAACTCCCTGTTTGTGTCCGATGACTCATGGAATGTGGATGTAAAAGCTTGGCATTATAGATTTGTTATGTACGTTACATAAAAGCATACAACATGAAGAAGTTTTAATTTTATTGCCAAAACAAGATAATCCTTCAAATGTTCAATAAATGAATCCTCCTAATTTTCTTCCAAGTGTTCTATAATTTTTAAAAGGTGCATGGCGCATTTTTTAATTATTAAAATCTCACAAAGGCTAATGCATAACTTTATTTGTCAATCTTGGAAATAAAATCAACCTGAATTCATTTTAATGGATGCCTGCTCTTTGTAATTGCATATCCCGATTAGCAAATGTATGGTGGGTCGATACCCCCATAGAGGACTCTTAATACCCGGAGTGGAGGAAGGCTAAAAGGAATGAAGGAAGTCTTAACAACCCTTTTCCATAGAAATAAATCACGCATGATCAAAGAATTACGATTTTGCTTATTTTTTTAGCTGCAGAAAATGTTGCTCCATAGCGATGGCCACATAAACTCATTTTTTTGTGCGCAGATTTTATTCAGCATGGGTACATTTGAATTTGTTTGATTTCAAGTATGTTGAAGTTGAGAAAAGGACGCATCGAGCCCACTCACCTCGGGTGATTGGAAAAGATTATTTGGCTGCTAGTTCAAGATGGAAAACGTTTTTCATCATAGCAGTTTGCCATAAACGCGTAGCAATTTTGACACATCATTTTAAAACTCGATTTATGGCCAAATAAAATCGAATTTGTAAAAAATAAAATTTGGGTTTTTCTCAAAACAGGGTCAGTTATAAAACCCAAAAATTATTTTCTCCAATTTGTAACCAATTGGGAGATATGCAGGGTTCTCTGGAGCCTTATTTGGCAAATTGCGTGTGAAAAAAAAGTTTTTAATTAATGCAGAGAGACAGTTGCAGCCATTCATTTTTCTCAAGAAATGCCATTCTGCAAACACTCCATTGTATTTATAGTAAGATATTAATTTTTATGTGTTTAAAGTGGGCTTGTGGCACAAAGAATAAATCGGCTAAGCTTAGAGTGTGCTCTACAGGACAGTTCGTTGAAGCCCAAGGAGAAGCATATTAATAAAGGTAATTGTTAAGGCTTAAATGGCACTATCCAAGGTGCATCAATTCATAGATAAGACATCTGAACCTGGACGCAAACATGAAGCAGCTCAATTGAAGGAAAGGACGATTGGTTTGTTCTTTTTGTGATTGTCTTGTGGGCTGAAGTGATTACGAACAAGGCCGAGTAGGTGGAGGACATTTCTGGAATGGTACCAAATGCAAAGAAAACTGGCGAAGTTATGCTTGTTTTTTTTAGTAGTCTCGGCAGAGGCCCATCACTTAACCGGAGCATGGGAAGGATAGCAACAAATCTCTGTTGAGTAAACCTGTCAAAGAACAGACTCCCAAGAGTAAACACATAAGAAAATGTACATTAAAGTTGTGTTGATTTGATAAAATGCTCCTTTCAATATTAGATTGATCAATTATGTAGGAAATGATTAGATGGTGGCTCCCTTCCTTTTTCTTAAGATCAAGATATTGACTTCAAATATTTGTAGATCAAGTCTCTATTCTGGTGAAATGGCAGAAAATCTGCATGCAATCATAAAATAATTAATATCTTCACAAAATCTGCATGTAATCATCAAATCGCTCAAATCGTTTCACAAAATCTGCATGCTCAAATCGCTCAAATTATGGCTATAGGTTAGATGGATTCATGCCACTATTTTAGACGTTATAAGTGTAAGAGTGATTGGTGAGCCATATGTGATGGTTTCTCATCGTGAGATTGACAAATGGAATCATGCGTACAATGGTTCGGATGGAAAGCTGGGATGGTGTGATGGGAAGCATGTCAGATTGGATTGCTATTTGGTGGCTTTACCATGCTATTCGTTGTTTGTTGTGAAAAACAAGGAGAAAAGAGACACCTTTGAATGAGTAAGTGCTTATGTTACGCACTTCTACACTGTATTTTGCAGTTGCGGTGGATCTCCAGGTCATAAAGAGTTTGATGCCTTTTCTTGAGTTCCTGTTTAGCTGTTATTGGACTCAAATAGAATTCATTATGTTTAGAATTATGCTGGGGATACATTGGCATTTTTTGGGGCTTATTTATGCAAATATTGAATACCGTAAATCAATATTTCCCGTTAAAATTAAAATGAGTTTTTCGCCAACCGGATCCAGATGGACGTCTGATAGTTTTTAATCAAAATTAAATTCTTCTCTTAACTTCTCTCAATCCAAGATAAGGCTGGCCTAGCCAAGCGAAGCAAAGCAAAGATGCTACAATGAATATTTCTGTTATCAATGTTCCTCATAATTTTGGATGGGTATTTCCTTTTTTCTCTTCTCTATTTAATTCTTAGTGCTTGTGCTGTCTGTCTGATAGCTTTCTTTCTTCCTTCCTGTTATATGTCTGAAAATCATTGAGCCTGTTTGAGTTTGGTAGCAGATCCAATCAGAGAAATACCCCACAAGCTTCTCATCGTAATCCGATTGTGAGATATCCATTTGTCTTGATTTTAATTGATCTCCCTAACACCAATCTTGGTTTACAGATTTAATTTTTAAATTTGAAATCCAAAGTAAAGAATTTCTTTAAAAAAATAATTTCGATTTCTTATAATGCTTGTAGTTTTAATGATTTGTGCAAATTCCTAGCAAGGGATTTTTATTTATTTTTTAAAATAAATCAAGATATTTTCTGATCTTCCTGATCGTTCAAAGCGCAGGAAGAGAGCATACTAACCTATTGATTTTTTTTTATTTTTTTTTGCAGGTTAGCGTGGCTAAAGTGACTCTTACCTAAATTTATTCATGAGAAATGTGGATGATTTTTTATTATTATTTAAAAAAAAAAACAAGACTAAATGAAAACTCTATGAGATCTCATTTTATTTTTTCTAAGCTATTCTACCTTTAACTTGTAAGATTTTTTTTTTTCATAGGTAAAAGAATGCTTCCAGTGAAGCCATCTATGGACTAAAAATTCAAAAATGCTCACATCTAGATTTAAAGTTTTTACCTGATTATTTGCAATTATGTGAGTAACCTATCTTATTCTTGGAGTTGGTGCAAGGTTCTTTTGAAACCAATCTTCAATATTGTTCTTGCTCTCCAAGAAGTACATGTTCAACATTTTCAATTTTCTCATCCGCAGATGGATTAGTAAGAAATGGGGGGTTTAAAAACTGAATTTGAAACTAAGTATGAAAAAATCAAAAAGTTCAAACTTGAACTCATTTATAAAGATCCTGCTGTCACCAGGTTTCACAAGTCATCCATAAAAAGAAATTGCAATAAAAATAACTTCCTAACTCTATCTCCAAATCATCCTGCTCGGCAAAGGCACCAAAATGTTGGGTCTAAAATGTGAATGAAAATTAGAGTTTCATTTACTGTCAACCTGGGTAAGTAAAACTTCGAGGATCATCCAATATATATGGACTCAGAGACAGACTAAACTAATCTAGGTGAAGAAATATTAAATCTCCCTTACAGGACACTGTTCATTAATATTTCTAATCAACTATTTAAACTAATGCAATTAAAGCTCTTAAACATAATTCTGATTGATTGCATGAAATATTAAAGCTCTCTTACAAGAGACTATTCATTTATATCTCAAGCATATAAATCAGAAACTTAAACTAATGAAATCAAACATTAAATAACAAATCAGATTCATTGAAGGAAACATTAATACTTTCTTACGAAAGGTCATTCATTAATATTTCAAACATATGAACCTAATAATTTAATCTAATGAAATTCACAAACATAAAATAAAAGCTTACCAAAACAAAAGTGTACTTGCTAGGCAATGGGGATCCTTCCAAGGATTCACAAGCACACCAAAAGAGAAGTCAAATGTAGAGGATCAAAGAAGCTCCATTTTATTCATCATAATTTTCAAAGTACAATGGCTATAAGCTCATATGATCCTAACCAAAACTATTTTAAATTCTATCTAGATTAAAATTACTAGGTTACAATGAAGGACTAGGTTCTAAGATTCTAAATATTAAGATTACAAATGAAGGAGATAACACTCCTATTTATACAAAGGCTATGATAACAAACTCATAAATGTAGATCCACTATTTCCTCCTTTGATCCACATATTTCTCAACCAATGGTGACACATAACCCTATCCTCCATGATCTCCTCAAATTCGAATTTGAAAATAGAGTGCCACATAAAGATGCCTTGGAAGCTTCCTTTGTACCTACACATGTCAACAAAATCATTCTAATTGTTAGGTATAAGTATATGGATCTTATTTTCTAAAGTTTAACCACAAATTCACTTAAAAATACTAAGAATTAAGAATGTTTTGGAAAACACAATGGTAACCCATTTAATGATGAAAGTGAAGCTGATGTGGTGAGATGGTGGTGGAATAAAGGTGAGAAAATGTGTGAATGGAGTGAAAGTGGATGTATTTTAAGGATAATTCTTAGGCCCAACACATATCTAAACTCATATTCATGCCTGATAAACCAGAAATGCATATAAAAATACATGAATCCATGGTATAGGTGCAACTATCCGTCAAGAAAAGGATCATGTGCATGAATCCTCGACATGGATGCAACCATCTAACTGAGGGGATAAAAAATGATACCCACGTCATGGGCACAACCATTGATCTAAAGAACCATATATATAATCATGAGTGACTCATCACTCCTCGCCACCTGGACTTTTGTGATCTAAGCCCACGGTCTTGTGCTCCAACACGACCTGATCAAAGTACAAATTCTAACATGTGAATAGACGTGCTGAAGTTGAACATGCTAGAAAGTCGATTAATTATTGATGAATGTTGTTAACCGTTAACAAGCGCGAGAGAAACCACCAATAATGACAATGGATCTCAAGGTACTAACAACACAATTCACAAAGTGTGAATAAGGAATCGAAACCGAAAACTCGTGAAATCATTCGATCGAAGGCCAATGATGAGAACCTGTCGTCAAGTGCGAAGAACTTGCCATTAAGGCATTCAAGCTCTAATGTATTGGAAATGAGTTTCTAGATCAATTTCCTGGATAATGAGTTGAAGTCAACAGAAAGCGATCCATCGAAGGAAGGTCATAATGGATCCTTCATCATCAGCAAGAAATGGGAAACATAATGAATGAGAGTAATTCAAGAATGTGACAGATGATCGGACAATGTACATGCAAGAAGATTTCTCTTGAACATGTGGATGACACGACTTCAATGTTTGGCAGCATTTTACATCATAGGATCAAAGGTGATGGTGACGTGGTAGAGATCAGATGATAGGTTAAAATGGATAACCGAAACCCAAGAAAGAAAGTGAGAGAATGAGGATGTCCCAAAACCTGACACAAACAAAAAATGAGTGTTAATGTTCAAGAGTGACATGCTACCTCAAGTGAAGAATACAACTGATGAAATATTTCCAGTTTTCCCCCTCCATTTCTGGAAAGTACCCCACTTATTTTTACACAAGCTTGACGGGGATAGCATATGCTTGTAATATAAGTCCATCCTTCGGATGGATCCATCCTAGTAAGTTTTACGAGCCCTAGGAAGGAGTAACTCGGTCTCGTCATAATGACAAGTCCTATGTCGTTCAATATTTTAACGAGTTCGACAAAGGTGAAACTCAGAATATTTTTCATGTTTAGAGAGTTTTAAGAAGACATGGAAAAGAAAACTCCAAAAGGTCCCTTTTCGTAAGGTTGTCCCTTGAGCCTAAAAAGGTAGAAAACATTACTCGAGACAACCTCCTAGCCATGTTCGACTAAGGTGTACCTTTTTCGTAAATAGCTTTATCCCAACCCAAAAAAGGGGTAAATGTATACTGGGTAAACGATGTTTCAGAACCATTTATGAGGTCAAAATGACAAGATATCGGTAATATTTTCATTTTTTGAAAGTCAGAAAAGAGCTTAAAGCAGACTCCCCCATTTTATTTACTTTAACGAGTCAAAAAGGGAAAAATACTCAACAATATTTTCATTTTTTACGAGTTAGAAAAGAGCTTAAAGGTGACTCATCCTGGAGTAACGAGTGGTATAAAGGGTAACAACTGGTTCCAGTTATGGTGGAACCTCTCAAAACATGTAATGGTCAAGAGGTTGGCTAACAAAACCATTCATTACTGTAGTTCCTCGGGAAAGGAGAAACAACCAAATGAAAGCATATGATTGGCCAAAGAGATGGTGGCGATGGAATGAAACAACCAAGGCTCATATAATAGAAATTAGCTGATAAAAATGGCAATCATGAGATGTAAATTGGGCATGGGTTCATTTTTACACAAGATTGAACCATGGGGAACTCTGCTTGAATTCTGTTTCATGTTTACACAAGCTTGAAACGAAAAACTATGCTTGAGTTTGGTTTCATTTTTACATAAGCTTGAAACAAAGACAAACTATGCTTGAGTTATATGCCCCCCAAGCTTCATTTCATTCAACTAGGTGGATGGAATGAAGGTTCACTTTCGAGATCTAGGAAAGACTCGTCTGGGATTTTATGAGATCTTAATCAAAGACTCGATTTGGAAAAGGGATTTTTTTCATTTTTTAACAAGGTAGATACAGGAAGAAACTATCCTCAGACATCTATTTCATTTTTTTTAACAAGGTTGATACAGGAAGAAACTCTCCTTAGACCCCTTGATTCATTTTTTAATGAGCTTGACACAAGACAAGGAACTATGCTCACATCCCTTGTTTCATTTTTTAACGAGATTGACACAAGACAAGGAACTATGCTCACATCCCTTGTTTCATTTTTAGCGAGCTTGACACAATACAAGGAACTATGCTCACACACTTTGTTTCATTTTTTAACGAGGTTAACACAAGACCAAGAACTATCCTCATGATTCCTTGTTTCATTTTTAAGGAGCTTGACACAAGACCAGGAACCATGCTCCGACAACTTGTTTCATTTTTTAATGAGGTTGACACAAGACTAGGAACTATCCTTGACATCTATTTCATTTTTTAATGAGTTTGATACAGGAACAAACTATCCTTGAAATCTGTTTCATTTTTTAACAAGGCTGATATCGGAACAAACTATCTTCACACGTTGTTTCATTTTTTAATGAGGTTGACACAGAAAAAGAACTATCCTCGTAATAGTTGATCATGGACCATACAAGAACATGGCCCCCAATAGGTCCTCACTAGACGGGAGAACTACGCTCTGGGAGGAACACATTTAAACAGGTATAAATGAGAGATCAGGTTCCAATTCCCCCAATACATAATGTACCATATCATCTGTGTGATCATCAACAGATGTGGAAAGGTAATGGGTAGACACATAATTGACCTGTGGCGGGGAGGGTACTGCTTGCAAATTAGAACCAATAGGGGATGACGATAGGATTGGAGCCATTTGGTGACTGACGAATGATAATTAATCAATGGTCACTATTCTCCCTTCGTGTGGAAAACAAACCACAGGGAAGAGCTAAGAAACAAGAGCTCCCATGACATAAACATAGTCATGCCCAAGGAGAAGATTGAAGTCTAAGGGACCTTGGACGACCATCATGTCTATATAGATAGTCTTTCCTCCCAAAGTAATAGGGAACTTTGAAAGGATCCCTAAAGGTTGACTGGCTCCTCCGTTGAAAGCCAACAGATCTTAGGTGCCAGGCACAAGCTGTGGAGAACCCAAAGCTTGCCAAGTAGTAGAAGACATGATGCTAACAGACGTGCCTTCATCTAATATAGTGCCGTGTACTACCATTATAGGCTTGTATTGTGATCTAGAAAGGCACATAAGATGGAAGGCAGAAAGAAATCAATTGACTCCAATCAAAAGAAATGACATAACTACTTGGTGGGGGTATCATATGATTCCCTTATGAGGGACATTGGTCTGCTGCAAAAAGAGTTCTAAAGTACTTGAAGGGAACTCAAGACTTTGGACTCAAGTATACACAGGTTGGCGACTTCAGCTTGATTGGATACTCTGATTCAGACTTCAATGGAGACAAAGAAACTATGGTATCTACTTCCAGTTATGCTATGAGTCTTGGATCAGGAGCTGTCTCATGGAGATCATGCACACAATCAGTTCCAGCAGATTCCACAACAGAGGCAGAATATGTGGCAGCAGTCTAGGAAACAAAAGAAATTGTGTGGCTCAGGAAAATTCTGGAATATTTGTAGGTAAAACAAGTAAATTCAACTACCCTCATGATTAACAACACCTCTGCAATAAAGTTGGTGAAGAACCCAAAGTTCCATGATCAAACGAAGCACATAAATACAAAATAACATCGAATTCGACATCATGTTGTGGCCAAGACAATCCATCTACACCATTGTTCCACTAATGAGAATATTTCAGACATCTTCACCAAAGCACTTGGAAGAGAAAATCTTGAAATATTTAGAACAATGCTTGGACTCACTAACATCCATTCAGATTAAGGGGGGGAATGTTGACATCTAATCATGGGGATTGGGTGAACACTTGTAAATAATGTAAATGGTAAATAATGTAAAATGAAGAGTCATCGAGAGGTGAAACCCAAGAGTCACTCCCTTGTGTATATAATAATGAGGAATCCTAATGAATAAACACAGTTGATTTGAGGAGTTACCTCCTGGCCTGATAATGTTCATAAGAAAAAAAGGAAGAAAAGACCTTTAGAAAACCCCACGAACATTCCTAGCCTCAAAGAGCAGAATCTTAATATATGTATGTGTATTTTCAATCTCAAGCTAGCTTGTCTTTTTGTTTTGGATTTGGTTGAGTTTCTCCAGCAACTGGCCAATCCAAATTTATCAACTTTTCATGTAATCCCTTGTTCAGAAAGTAATACAATATTTTAATTTCAATATATATGTGAAAACAAACATACATATTTACGCCAATAGGAGTTCCTTTTCCAATCAGAGACTCTGATTTTCATCGTCCTCCTTCCAATGTGAATTATACATGTGTCGCTCCTCCTCTAAATTGTTCCTGCGTTTTTGTTAACTCATGTTCCAATGTCGATTTTGATTTTTGTCCTCTCCTTCCAATATGAATTTGAAACGTGTCGCTCTTCCTCTAATCTGTTCTTGCGCTTTTGTTAACTGTTGTTCTAGAAATGTCAATTATCTTTTGGAGTTGTGCATGCAAAATAATACCTAAATATTATTACCAAAATTATGTAAGATTAATTAGTTATAGTAAAATTATATTAAACATGAATTTCTGAAAATTAAACCTCCTATAAATTAGCTACCCATAAAATTCACAAAATTAATATTAAATTATCACTCTAGTCTTCTTCAACATCAACTTTAATTATTCAATTATTAAAATGAAAAGAAAAAAAAATAAAAAATAAAAAACCAAAGTAACAATTCAAATTGAAATCTCGAGCCAACCAGCAATCATCAGAGAACCCATAGATTACTTCGCCTTTGTAGAGAAATATGTGTCTCTTTTCATCACAGAAATTACTCCAAAGTCAAAATCTTTCCACCAAAAAAAAACACCTCCCTGGGAAATATAATTTTTTGAATAATATTCTTTACCCTCCAATTCACTGGACTTCTCAAGATCCAGCTCCACTTCTCAATAAAGTAGAGTTGGCTACTTTATTGATAGCGAAGGTGAAAGAAACCATTCAAACTTTATTTGTGGAAACATGGGGCACATTAAATGGATGGGGCGTCGTCATCAGTGTGAGGTTGTTGGAAAGCAACTTCGCAACGTCCTGCCTCAACTCTGAGCTAAAACATGTGATCTTTCAAGTCTCTCAAGTGATGTCATCGCTTTAGAACTCTCAAACTTTTTAGTCCTCGTGAGGCCGGTTTCAGGCATACCCTCTGTATGTAGGTGAAAGTTTCCAACTTTATCTTTACACTTGCAATGATAATTCAAGATCAGACAGGAATCCCTTCTCTTTCAATGCGGCCCCTGTTAGGGTCCTATAATAATAGGATTCATAATTTTGAATTGGCTATGGTTAGTCTTGTAATATTGTACATACTTTTGCTTTCTGAAAAATGTTTTTATTAAAAATTAAAAAATGTAAAGAGGGTATGTCCTAAAAGAATAATCAAAGGACAAAAAGAAATAAAAAGATCAAAAAAGTGAAAATATGAACCCCAAAAAGAAATAAAACAGATCATGAAAGTGTGCAAATTCAAGTGCCACTACTTTTTACTTTATTATGAAAAATAAGGTTGTGTGCAACTTGTTAGAAATACCACAATCCATGATGGTCAAATAGCTTAATCGTGACTTGTTCATGCTTTAAATTTTATGTTGATAGATAGAAAATAAGCATCTAGCCAAACTGTTTAACCTTGGCAGATCAGAAGTTAGGTAGAGAATAAAAATGAGCTCATCAGTTTAATCTGAGCCATTGGAAGTTATAAGGTTAAAATTAGATAGTTTTCTTGTCAAAAGAAAAGGAAATAAAGGGTCAACAAGCTCAAATGCACCCAATAAATGAAGAGAAAATGTTTGGATAAATAAAGGGTAGGTAGAAGAAAGTTGCAAATGCACAAGGTTACTGAGTCAAAAACACATTTGTCATGCTTAATCCTATGTTTCATGTGCAGGAGAAAATTTGAGAAAGAAAAGATATTCAAAAGCTTGTTCTCATTTCACTATATCCCCACATGCTTATTTGCTAATTTCCCCATTATCCATCCATCACTTATAAATACCCTTTATCCCCTCCTTTTTAACTTTACCCCTTGGTTTCACACATTTCCTTACTAATTACCCTTCAAAAATCATCCCCCTACCCAAAACCCCTTTTCCCTAGTGTGAAACCCATTCCCCATTTCAAATATTACTTTCCCCCCTATTAATTTCCCTATTTCCCTTCAAAACCCATAAAAACCCCCTTATCCTAAGTTTTTATGTCCCCGCCTTATTGTAATTAACTCCCCATTTCATATTTCCCTGACAAACCTTTTTAACCCACCAACCCTTGGTGTAGTTAAAAAACCCCCCGCCACATAAACCATGGTCCCACCTTAATTAACCATATGTTTATATTGAACACCCGACTTTATTGGTTAATTAATTACATTTCTATGTAATTAAACCCCGGGCCTTGCAAATCCCTTTCCTGATTCCCTCCATGCATCTTAACCGCGCAATCACCCTCCGATCTCCTACCCCTAGATCCAACGACGCACATCCATATCGTGTGGGTTCATTATCCAGCCGATAACAACCCGAGAGCATGTGAGATTCGCGGTTTTTCCTGGGCGCTATTCTGCTACGTGGCGGCCCCAGGATAGATCGCATGCTCACAAAAAATACCACCTGCCCTCCAAAAGCGGTGTGATGGCCCAAAAAACCACCTCCCCGTCCAAGCCGAAAATTTCCCACTGTTCATTTATAGTTTCCGCGCCAAAATGTGACCGTTACCCATTAAAAGGCCAGAAAAGCCCCAATTCACTCTTTTCGCTCATTTTTCACTACAACCGTTGGTTATCCATTGCAACACCCTGAAGCCTCTGCGACCAAATTGACCACCGTCTTTCGCCTGAAGAAGCTTTGGATACCCAATTGAAGCAACCAGTTAACAATTGAAGCCATTTTACCCTCTGCATTCACCACTAAACCCAGTTTGTAGGCCAGACCATCGATTTCCAGGTATTCTTGGGAAAAACCAGAACAACCCTCAATTTGAAAACACACAGTTTAATTGAAACGGTTAATTAATTGAATTAATTAAAGAAGCTTTCCTAAATTGAAAAGAATCCTGTTACATACCCCAAACACTGTTTACAGACTATAATTACCCTATCACTGTACCAGAAGCTTCCAAACCTCACTTCTGAAATCCTTCAAAGCCTAATTCAAATCTCTAAACCCAATTATGGCTTCCCAAACCTCTCTGGACGTGAGACTGCAAACCCCTCACCTGGACATCGACCACCTTGCATTGGCAGACAAAGACTTCCGAATAAAGGACACAGTGTCCCCTGCCTACTTTCTAAAGCTCCACTGCTGGAGTAAGGACAGATTCTTAAACTAGAATGATGACATTCACCTTTGGGAGTCTAATTTGTTCAAATATTTGTTTCCAGAAGTATATCCATTCCCAGGCATCAACCACTTCTATCATGCTTGCTACATTCCTAGCCAAAGAGTCATTGTCACCCCTGACCAGCAAGTTTTGTTTACCATCACTGCAGAATCCATTAACCAAATGCTGCCGGTCCAACCAAGCCCTAATGAAACCCCACTGTCTATTGGAGAATTGCTGGACCTTTATACCAAGTTAGACCTTCGTAGAATAGCTGAAATATTCAAAAATTTCATCATAGAGGAATGTCATACTCCCACAGATAATCCTCCTTATGCTGCCACCATTTTTTCTGAGAGAGGTAGACAAATTATTACCATTCTCTCTTTCATTTTAGGATTAACCACAGATGAGCATGTAGATGAGGTTGTACTGGCTTTCCTTTCCATCTTTGGCCCAGGAAAGCCTCGTGCTGTAATTTACAATTATGCTTAGTTCATAGCAGATAGAATGCATGAGCAGTTCACCAGACTGCCTACTGAGAGAGTCTTCAAGTACTCATCTGTATTTTTTCACATGTTTTTATACTACCAGTCAGATAAATTCCCTTTCAGCATCCAGAAGTTGGATACCAAAGGAAATCCAAGGTCAGTTATATATTGGACACCCTTGATCCAAAAATACTCCACCACATTCACTTATAAGGACTTCATTGATTCATTTGTCCATCCAGTCATGAATATGCTAACCAGTAGCCCTCAACCTAGAATCAGCCAAGAGATCAAAAGGGTGTTACATTTGGCCAAGAACAGTAAGGTGGGAGACTGGTATCTGTACCAGAACTACACAGAAATAAGAATTTATGGATGCCAACTTGCCCCTTACAAACTGCCCAAATACCTCCCAGTGAGGATATTTGCACTAGAATACTTTAGGTAGATTATCAATTCTAACGAGGTCAACTTCCTAGCAGCTAGGAAGAAAACCCAATTCAAAATGAAAAATCAATTGGGCCCCTTCATTTGTAATACCAGAGAAGTTGGACTAGAGGCTGATAAAATTTTGCAGCAAATGAAGTTAAAAAACAATTTTATGTGGTAGTATGACCCTCATGGAGTCATAAATAAACTGAGGATCAAGGTCAAATTGGGACCTTTCATCCATCATCCCAGACCAGACATTGAGAGGTTTGCCAACCAATCAGAATGGTTGGAAAACACTCTAATTGACATGGACATTACTGTAGTGGATGTAGAAAATACATTGATTAATGTAGAAAGGAAGATTGATGAAAGTTCTTTCCTGCAGGTTCCAGAATTAGGTGAACTAATGAATATTCCTCCTGTTTTACAGACTCCAGCAAATGAAGATAGGAACCCAAAGATAAATAGGGAAGAAGGTTCCAGTTCAACTATGGAAACCACAGATGAATAGTTCGAGATCAGTTATAGGAAGAGCCCCAAGCTTAATCCTGTAACTGAATAGGAAGACACCATTAAATTAGTGGAAATCACTGACACTGATACAATGGTGGAGAAAAACAACAACCCTCAAAATCTAACACTCAACTAATTGAGAGACAACTCAGTGTTGAGGTTTCTTCATTCACTAGGCCAGCAGATAAATAAAAGGATATCAAGGACAGATACAAGGAAATCAAATTGAGAAATGAGAAGTTGGATGTTGAAACCTATGCTCAATACTTCAAGCAGACACTGGCAAATCAAAGTAGGTTGATGTCAGATTTTGACATCAAAAAATGAAAAATGCAAGTGTCCTTCATGTAGCCTACTATACAACAGCCAAAAACATCAGCTGACTATAGAAAAATAGACTTTGAGGTTTTGGCCAGGGATGTTCATCCCAAGGACTAGATTGAATTCCACAAGCAGGTGGGTGAGATGATCTAATCCACCTTAATAGGAAAATCCATGGCTACACATAAGCTGCAAAGTTCATTTGACAATATTACAACACAATACAAATTGGAAAAGGCCTCCTCACAGGCCAAGGACACCAAAATCAAGTCATTGGAGGACTTGGTAATTGAACTAGGACATGATCCCAATGACATCAAAGCTGTTGAAAAGTTAATAAAGAAGAAGAATGAGGACATTACTACTCTCAAAAAACAACTCAAATTGCCTCATTCAGAGCACCCACAGGCAAAAGAGGTCCTTGAGAGCCAAACACATTAGGAGGAAATAATGGACCTCATTTTACAATTGAATGATCAACTAAAGGAAATGGAAAAAGAGTTAGACAACTTGATACAGTTAAAACAAGCTAGTCTTGAGACTGCCCCTACCACTATTATCCCAACAGTTACTACTGTAGTACCATCCACCTTGGCAGCATCATTAGCTCCTACAACTCCAATGGCTACAACACTGCCAACTACCACAACGTCTACATCAGCAATAGGGTCAACAACAACAGCTTAGCCAGGTGATGAGGCAAGTAAGTTGGTCAAAGCAATGGAAGACATGTCCATTCAGACCACACAGATGAACAAGCTAAAGGAAAAGATAACCAGTCTAGAGACTGACTATAAGCTTGCCCAGATTATGCACAAGGAAGAAGTACAAAAGGCAACCATAATGAATGAAAGAATAAAAAGCTTGGAGAAGGAATTGACTTTGAAGGAGCCACTTGGCCAAGCCAAGGAACAATTATGGGCCAATATCATTGACTCTGTCAATGATATTTGGCCATCCATTCAAGTGATTTTTGAACAAATTGACTTAGTAAAAGAGGCTACAGAAGCCATACAGAGAGTTAAAACAGAACTGGGAGACATGCCAGAGGAAGCCACTAGGATCATTCACTTCCTTAACTCCAAAAACAAATATGAATTGCAGGAATTGGAGATACCGGATAGAATAGGCACAATACTAGAAGTAAAAAGGGTCCTCACCAAGAGGAATTTGATGATGAACCTGGAAGATAAGTGCCAAACCATGCATTTGGCTATAGACAGATTCATGGTTAAGTTTGATGTTTTGAGGCATAAAGGTCTGCCAAATCCCTTAGTAATAAATGATAAATTAATGCCACAAGAGGACTACAACAGAAGGATAAGAGAAGTGGCAAGGGATCTGGTAAACACTTCATCTATGAAGGGGATGCCTACTAGCAAGGTCCTATATCAGACCATTGAAAACTTGTTTTACCTCCAGCATGAGGTGAACACCTTTTTGTAAATAAACCCACTTTTTCCAAGTACACGAAGGCAGATGAAATATACAGGAAGATGGTAAATATCCTATTACCAGATGCAGAAACATGGGAGAAATTGAATGACTTACAATAGAAATACACAGTAAAAATGTAAAAATGTACAGTAAGGGTGAAAAAGCACAGTAAAAGGATAATGACAGGCCAGCCAAATGAAAGAGTATCAGGTAAAAGTGTATCAGTTGAAAGGTCAGAGTGAAAAGAACATCCAACATGAAGACCAACAACAAGGCAGAGAATAAAAGGAAAAATATTAGAGCATAAAGACAACACAACCTAATAAACAGGGACAACATATAGCAGTTGAACATCTGTCTCTATCTTCTTGCATGAAGATATTTCTTTTTCCTAGATTAATTCCCAAGATAGTTTGGGATATTTTGAATTATTTTTGTTAAATACTTCATAAATCTAAGGGTTAGAGTTATTGATCATACCTAAATTTTTCGATTCAGTAGACTGGACCAAGTAATAAAGAGATTGCATTACAGGATTCATTTGTTGAACTATTACAGTGAAATATTTTCTTTGTCAAATTTGTTATTTTCTTATGTATATCACAAACTTAAATGTTATCTAAGTGAATGAATTAACTGGAAATTTATTTCAGAATTTGTTTAAGTACACTCTGTCTTGAAAAGTTGATCATTTTTATGTTTTCTTCTGATATCCATATCTGAGAATCCTTAATTGTTCTCCCATCCCAGTTGACCTCTTTCACTTCATTCAAAATCTGGTCTAAAGAACCCTTAATTTCTCATTGGATCCAATTGAAACCAACTTCACCATCCAGCCTTAAGATCTGAAGTAACTCAGCTGTCTTGCCCTGTACACACTACTTTTAGAACTTGATCCAATCTTGTTTGCTTGACATTTTACCCCATAGCCTAATGGTAAAAGACATCCCTCTATCCATCTAAGTAAGTGATCCCACCACCAAATGCAAATCAAAACCCAAGTACAATCACAACTAGCATAAAATCAATTAACTAAACAAAGTTAAAACATAAAGAGAGAGCCCTCTATGAGCATTAGGAAGGCTAGATCATAATCTCCAAAGTAGGTTTGTGGTTACCTCTAATCATTTCTTTCTAATCAACTCTAGAGAAATATTGGAGTGATAACAGCCCCTACACAAAGGTAGGCAACTTCAATAAGGGCATTCACTCAAAGATTATGATATAGCCAAGGATGCCTTAATCTTCCTCATCTCAAGATTGAACGGAGGAGCCAAAGGTTGGGGTGTGCCCCCTTCCTCTCAATCACAATCCTTTAAGGATGCTCTAAATCCAAGGCTCTCATAACCGACTCCCAAATATCATCTCTTAGAGTCAGCCTTCATTGTCGAACAAGCAACAAATATTCCAACTCTAGAGGTGGATAACTCCCAATTTTATCTTTCTTGCATGGCATATGAGCATAATGCCATTATTTTTCACTTTAATGGGCTTTGGCCATTGGAATCTATGCTTCAATAATGGGTGCATCAAACTTTGTCCCCAAATACAGAACTGTTTTTTATTCTAAGGGTTTTTTATTATTATTTATTTCAGAAATCAAGAGGATCATCAAAGGGTTTTTTATCAAGGACCCTAGTTTTGGGGTAACTCTAGGCTCTCCTTTCAGTCGTGGTTTCTTGAATTCAAACCTTTATCCATGATAGCTCTGTTCACTCTAGTTTGGGTAAGACTCCCTAATATGGCCATTCATTTGTTAAATTTAGATATCTTAGCTTCTGTAGAAAACCCACTAAGTCGTTTTATTAAGATAGATTCAAATAGGCTTGGGAGGGGTATTATAACCTTTGCATACATCTATGTTGAAATATATCTAAGCAAAGGGTTTCCTAATTGGATTCTCATCAATTATAATGACCTAACCTTTTCACAACTAGTGGACTACGAAAACACAACCTTTTGTTGTAGGACCTGTCAACTACTAGGTTATCTCTAGAACTCTTACCCTCCTTCTCAAAGGAATTCTCATCCCCCAGATGTTAAGAAAAAGAGTCTAGGATGGCAAGACCCAAATGATCTAAAAGGATCTAATAATTTCTCATCTCACAAGTAAGACAACATGCAACAACAAAAAACTTCTGCAACCAAACCTAGTCCTTCAGCCTCTACTCAACCCTACATAGTGCCATCTAATCCCTCGGACTCTGGGGTCCATCCCTTGAATGGAGAAGAAGATACACAACCATGATCTTGGCTTTGTCCAAGAGCGGGCACAATCATCTTCATGAATCAGATCACTCAGACACTAGCAAGGAAGAAACCATAGTTGCAGACCCTCAGGAAATGGAATTTACCTCAAGGAAATGCAATCATTGTCTCCATGCTATATGCTCCTGACAACTTTTCAGGTTAGGTTGATGTTCATAAGAAAAAAGGAAGAAAATACCTTTAGAAAACCCATGAACATTCCTAGCCTCAAAGAGCAGAATCTTAATATATGTATTCGTATTTTCAATCTCATGCTAGGTTGTCTTTTGGTTTTGGATTTGGTTGAGTTTCTCCAATAACTGACCAATCCAAATTTATCAACTTTTCATGTAATCCCTTATTTAGAAAGTAACAATTTTTCTAAATTTCAATATATATGTGAAAAAAAACATACATATTTACCCTGATAGGCATTCGTTTATTGGCTTGGTCTAGGCAGATCCAGCGAATCAGAGACTTCGATTTTCATCATCCTCCTTGCAATGTGAATTAGACACGTGTCGCTCCTCCTATTTTGTTAACTCCTATTCCAATGTAGATTTTGATTTTAATCATCTCCTTCCAATGTGAATTTGAAATGTGTCGCTAATCCTCTAATCTATTCCTGCGTTTTTGTTAACTGTTGTTCTAGAAATGTCAATTGTCTTTTGGAGTTGTGCATGCAAAATTGTTTCCTCTTTACTGCTACTCGTAAGGCAAGGTTTATTCAGGCATTTAATCTACATATAAGATCACGCTCATCATTCACCACTGGAGAGACACATCATTCACCATTGAGGAGATGTAACCAAGCAGCTTCACCCCTTAGCCAGTTGAGCAGACACATCCAAGGAGCTTCACCCATTAGCCAGTTAGCTTCAATGCCATCGTAGAGACCTCAAGCACAACTTATCAATGTTGTTTTTGTTTCTTAAGTTGTCTAAACTATTTTTCATTATGGGGGAGAATGTTCGACATTGAATTAATTTCATCCTGACTTATGACTTGTATCTTGTACGGTAAAGACTTAGTAGTTTGGAAAAAATTTAGGTTTTATTTAGTTGAATGTTCATTTTCTTCCTATGTTTCCAATAAGATATGCCCTTCAATATCAAATTCACCCATCGTATTGCTTCTTATATTTGTCCTTGATTTCTCTATTAGAGAATTATATATTACAGAGCAATGGAACACATAAAATATTGTAGAACTATAAACATAGAAAACGCATAAAATAAGAGATACACAGATATACGTGGTTCACCGAGTTTGGGCTAAGTCCACAGAGAAACAACCATTCCTTCTTTTTATATTTTCCAACAAACTGAAGAGATACAACCTACAACAAATCCATTGTAATTCCCTCTTCGCTCTCAGTCTCCTCTCTCTTTCTCACTCAGAGTACAGATATGCATAGACGCAATACAATTCCCTCATATATAGCGAGGGGTTTTCTTCTAGGGAAAAAAACCCTAAATTAAACGTAACTTCTACCGTTAGATCTCCGCCTAATGAATGGCCTAGATTGACTATGAAATTACAACATTTTACAAGGCAATTTTACATCTATTCTTAGCTTCGAGGGCGTTGCCCTTGATCCCCCCGCCAGGGGGGGCTCCCAAAGGTCGCAGCCGCCCCCCTCGGACCCCCCCTACAGCGAATATTTTACGGGCGGTGTTGCCGCCCCATTACGAACTGGGGTCCAATGCAGCGACAACTTTGAACACAGAAGATAATCAGGCTCCACATCCAACATTCTCAAGAATTGATCTACCATTAGAAATGCATACTTGAGATTCTATTTTCGTATCAATCTTTATGAATTTTGAACCAACTCTATCATAAACACCCAAATCAATATTCAAATGGCAACTGATGAGGCTCATCAATAGGTATATTATATGGGTCACAACGCCATCCTCCAACTTATCAAATTATATTTTTCTCACATTTATCTACAAATTTTGTTATTATGCCTAGTGTGAGGAGTAAAGATGTGTTACTATGTCATGTGGCCTAATGTGTGTTAAATGCAGGAATTGGAGAAATCTTTAGTTGATTTGAGTGTAGGAACTCAGAGTAGACAAGCAAGAGATATTAGAGGAGGTGTTCCACCTCCTTAATTCCTCAAATCAGTTGAAGATCCCCCACTCTATCTCATCAACTAGGTGTCATTGGCAGCCAAGCAGGCCAAGTTCATTGGCAGTCGAGCTAGTGCAAATCAATGAAGAGTTAGATTCACCTGTTCTTGAGTTATGGAGTCAAATATCCCTATTTTCTAGGGAGTTGTTGGTAGCTCCACTTTTGTATAAATAAACAAGCTAAGGGACTCATTAGGATTCAAAGTTTTATTGTAGCCAAGAGGCCATTAAGATGAAGCACATTTGACTATTATTTTGATGATGTATTTGACACCTTTTGAATGATAATGAGAAGTTTTGTTTTGATCCAAAATTGAGTTGACTCAGAGGGCTGAAGCTCTTGGGTTAGGGCCCAACCCTAGTAGCATAAGTTCCTCTCTTGTATATATACTCTTAGTCTAGAATGTTGATTAATTGTTCAATTTTATTCATGTTTCTTTTAGCTTAGGGGATTGATTAAGTTGTTGTTTATTTATGTTTCCATTAGATTAGAGGGTAAATTAGTTGTTGTAGTTTAGTAGAGTAAAATACATCAAAAATCTTGTGATAGTGACCCCTATCTCATCTCCCTCATGGGACCATGATTAGAGGACCCCATTCTCACAACCCAAAAATAGAGTGTGATTTCATGTTCATTCCATAGATCAAGTTTTAGCATTAGTTAGATAGTTGTTTATGATTTCTTGGAAATATTTACATTTTTTATTTTGCTTCTCATGATTGCATAGATCAAATTTTAGCATTAGATAGATACGATTTTCCAAATTCAATTCATCTTTTCCACATTAGCTTGTAATAATTTGTAAATGAAAAGAGAAATAGGTGCAAGTGTTATTGCAGAGTTGTTGATCTGCAGGCAAGGACCCCTTTCACCAAATCCATTTAGGTCTTCTCCACCTTCTGTTGATGCATGCCAACCCATGTTCTAAACCTTTGTTTTTCAGTCACTGTGAGCAAGCCATCTTAGCCCAAATCCAACCTTCTTGAAGTATTGGGCTTGGCTAAGGGTGATGATCACCTTCCCAACACTTTCCACAACTTTCATACACGCTTCCAACACTTCATCCCATCATTATTACCCTCCAAACCCTCTTATCCAACTTCCTGTGGCATTTGAGGACATCCTCTAGCAGTACATGAATCCTGTAGCAACATTTGGTAGCTCACCTCTAACAGCCTGTTTTGACCCTACTTTGACTTGCAATGATAGCCTAGCCTAGTTTAGGAGTAGTTTAACCCCTCAACTTGGACTCCATGACCAAAAGTGCCACCTAGACCAGTCCTTTCACTCCTTTTCCTTCCTGCAATATCAGATAACATTAGTTCTTTCATTCCTGAATTTAGCAATTAGAACTTTACTCCGCAAGTGAAAATTAGATAATCAATGCATGAATTCTTGAATTATGAAATTGTATAATAATCTTCTATTTTCAAGCAACTTCGGTTAGCTAGATGATTGAGTGCAAGTTAGCATAGTTTCCTTTCTACAACTTAGCGTAAGATTTGTGTCATTTCATAGCATTTACAAGTTGTAAAATTTCATTTTCTAAGTTGAAAATCATTTACTTTCTTTGCACTAGGACTAGCCTTTACATTTTGGTTTCAGTAGACAGACTCCTTTTAGTTCAGTAGACTTTGGATTGATGGGGCCTGACCCAGGTTCATCGTTATCAGTGCCAACCAACAAAATCCTAACTGCTGGCCCTTTCGGAAACAACCTACATAACGCAGGCTGTAGTCTCACCCGAAGTAGTATTGGGGGATGCTAGAACCAGTTTTCTGCATCTAGAGGCCTATGTGATGGTTTCCTAAGGTTCTTATGGCTTAGATCTACCTTCACACAGCTTTATCCCTTCCAAACAAACAACTACGGTAACTCTATCTAAATGACTTCCAGATCTTCACGAAGGTACTTAATTGTACTTATCATGCATAAAGATTACAGATCTACTAGTTTCGTGCAATAAATAAGCATTAATTCATATAAAACATATCACAAAATGAAGATACATAAACTTTAGCAAAAGTAAATAACAAGGCACAAATGCATCAAAATCGTCTCAAAACAGTCTTTATTAAGTATAAATGTTTAATTACATACTTCTTATCCCTACACACTCAGCTGTAGGGGCCCACGCACTCAGCGTGCGGACTTACCAAGGTCTCTGCACACTCAGCTGTAGGATCCTTTCCCTTTCGCCTAAGTACAGGAAACATGACTTTCCTTTCTTATCACCTTGCCCTTACAATCATTCTTCACTAATTCATTGATCCTTAGACTTGCCATGCCTCATCTATTTATAGCATATGCTTTACAATACCATGGTCTGTAGACCATGGGTAGGTCTTAAAACAACTCTATCACCTACCCAACTAAGGGATTAAATCCCCTTTAACTTCTACTAGCTTCACGCTCCGCTTCCACATTTCGTAGAGACTTTACGTTTGTTACAAAAAGAAACTACAAAATTTACTCAAAATTGACTCAATTGACCCCAGGGACCCCTTCCCAACAGTAGAGGAATGGTATGGAACCCTAATGATAAAGTGCCCTAGTTGAGGGTGGCATGAGTAGAATGATGCATTTACTATGTATATGCATTGAATCTATGAGACACTTTAGGGAAATTCTTTCCAAATACCCCCACACCCTCAAACAATCAACCTTCACTCTTCTTCAGTGGCTGTCAACTTCCCTCTCTCATTGTAGGAGAGTTAGAGGACCCCTTAGGTGATCAACCTGAGATCTTTGAAGAGAGTATTGGGGTAGAAGAAGAAGAAACCATTACACAAACCTACACTATGGCCACAAATAGAAATGAGGGTTCTTTTCCCATCAGAGAGACTAATGGAGATGCTAGGATGAAAAATATAAGCCCTTCTTCCTTCCTCACTTCCAAGGCTTAACCTTAGAGGACCCTGATACTTTTTTGTTTGAGTTTGATGTTGTCTGTAGAACTTATGATTATACCTCTGATGACCAGAAGTTGGAGTTGTTCCCATCCACCCTTAAGGATGCAACCATGGGCTAGTTCATGGGTCTACCTGGGGATAGCATCACTACCTGGGCTCAAATGTAGCAATCTTTTAACAACAAGTACATGGACTATTGTAGGTCCAAAGACAATAAATAGGAAATCTTTAGAATGACTCTTGGACTGGATGAATCCCTGCAAGACTATAAGGAAAGGTTCCAGCTCAGTTGTAAAAGGGCCAGATGCACCCTTGATCCCGAATCGCTCAAGTTAGTCCTTCTTAGAGGAATTAGGGAGGACATACTAGAAATCCTAAACATGCTGTCTTGAAAGGACATTTATCAGCTACCTTATGACAACATCAAGGCAATATTCAAAAACCATTTAAGGGTTCTAGGAAGAAGGGTAGGTCTAGTCAAGCTTTGGCCAGTTCCTCTTCCTCCACCAGATTTGTCAAGAATGAAATTGGAAACATGTTGGAGGAATTTAAAAGTGACATGTTGCACACCTTTGCTTTGAAAATTGACACCATGTAGATCAAGAGGAAACAAGAGGAAGCAGAGAGAGCCTTATCTATCTTTTTCCCTAAATGTACTAGAAGGCACCCCATAAATAAGTATCCATTAAATTTTAGAGAGGTCTAGTTGGTTTGTGAGGAAAACCATTCTACAGATAAGTGCCCTTCTTTTCCTGGATTGAAAGTTTTATACCAAGGGGCAGAAGGTGGGGATGAAAAACTCTATTACATCAATCAAAGGAGGCCTCAAGAACCTCGACCATACCAGCAGGGCATGCAAGGTGCATCCTATTCCCATTACCATCCCAATGCACCCATGCCCCCTTGGTATTCTCCTACTTATCCTTCATTTTCCACATCTTATCCTTAGCATTATGCACCTCAGTATCCTCCCCAACCTACCAATCAACCATTTCAACCATATGCTTCTACACATCCTCAGTGGAATAACCATCACAAGGTTGGAGGCCTCAATTCAACCAACCACCTGCTTTACTGCCTCCTCCTCAATATCAACCATAACTCATTCATCTTGCTCGACATAAGCAACCTCAGATGCCTGCTCAACCAAATCCGAACCCGAACAACAAGCAAGAACAACATGTCTATAGTGGAGAGACATCTTACCCTACCTATGCTGTGGAGATTAAAGAAATCAACCTTAGGTTTGGAAGAGTTCTCCTAGATAATCAACCTCCATCTCCACCTGAGGAGCTTGAAGAGGAAAAGGAAGAAAGTGTCCCTAAATTAATCCACCTCCTTTTCCTAAAATATTAATCCATCCTAACCAGCACAACCTAGAAGAGACTGAACTTTTGGCAAAATTGAAAAACTTGTGTGTTAAAATCCCACTCCTCCAAGCTATCAAGGATTTTCCCATCTACAATAATCTTATAAAAGAGAAATTCTTCAAAAATCTTGGGAGGAGAAAGAAATACACCCTTCCATCAATGTCAATAGGCAATTGTCTGATCTAATTCTGGGGAGAGTGATTTTCCCAAAGTATCTAGACCTTGGAAGTCTTGTGGTAGATGTGCAAATTGATGGCATCATTTTCCCTCACACCTTAATTTATCTTGGGCTGCCATCAATGTGATGACTAAGGAAACCATGCTCAAAATAAACCTCCAAGGATATTTGAGAAAGACCACAATAGTGTTGCAACTTGCAGATAGGTCCACAGTGGCTCCTGAGGGAGTTGTTGAGGATGTAATGGTCTCTATTGATTCCTGGGAGTATCTTGTTGACTTCCTAGTTCTCCAACCCAAGACCAAATTCAATGGCTATCCTCTCATCCTTGGAAGACCATGGCTAGCCACTGCTAATGCTTACATAAGTTGCAGAGTTGGGAACATGACCATTAAGAATGGGAATTTGTCCAAACAGTTGGTATTGTACCCTCCTTCTCAACCATCCCTAGAGCATGACTTACCCCTATGGTTGGAAGAGGAGGAGGAAGATGAAGTGTATCATACCACATCCCATCCAATATGTACCCTAGATGCTATTATAGGAGGGGGGAAACTTGATGAAGATGACCTCATTGACCAAATCCTCCAGAACCGAACCCCTGACACCATGCCTCTTGATGAGCTTGTGAAGGAATCTTAGGGTAATCCTTAGACTGAGTTATGCCTAGTGGACCCAAGTCTTGTACATGTAAAAATGGTAGAATTTGGTCCATCTAAAACCTTGAATATCAACTCCTCTCTCCCAACCAACCAAGAAGAGAAGTTGTGCAACATGTTGAGAGAGCACATAGATGCCTTTACCTGGAGCTATAAAGAAATGAAGGGAGTGCATCCATCGATGTGTAATCATCACATCTACATCAAGGAAGGATTCAAACCAGTGCACCAACCTCGGAGGAGAATGAACCCAACCCTCAAAGACATAGTCATGGAAGAGTTGCAGAAGTTGTTGGATGCAGGGTTCATTTACCCCATCTCAGATAGTGAGTGTGTGTCCCCTCTAGTTTTGGTCCCAAAGAAGAATGGAAAGTGGAGGAATTACGTGGATTACAGAGAGATGAACAAAGCCACTAAAAAAAACCATTTCCCTTAACCTTTCATTGATCAAGTCTTGGATGGTCTTGCAAGGAAGAAGTTCTTCTCTTTCCTGGATGGATTTAGTGGTTACAAGCAGACCAGGATCAGGCCATAGGACCAAGATAAGACTACATTCACTTGTCCTTTGTGTACCTTTGCTTACAAGGTCCTTCCTTTCGGATTATGTAATGCCCTTGCCAATTTTCAAAGGGCAGTTCTGAGCATCTTTGCTGAGCTAGTCCATGACTCTATAGAGATCTACATGGATGATTTCACTCCCTGTGGGTGTGACTTGCTGAAGGCTCTCTCTAACTTGAGGAAATTCCTAAATAAGTGCATTGAAATGAACCTCTCACTTATTCATGAGAAGTGTGAATTCTTGATGAATGCAGAGATTGTCCTTGGCCATTCAATAGCTCATGAGGGAATACAAGTGGACCCAAAGAAAATTGCCATCATAAAAAGGGTCCCTACTCCTCAAAAGAAGAGGGATGTTAGGAGCTTCCTGAGCTTAGCTAGATATTATAGGAGGTTTATCAAAGACTTTAGCAAAGTAGCCTCACCATTGTTTGGATTACTGGCTAAGGACTATGAATTTTGTTGGTCATATAGTTGCCAAGAGGCCCTAGAGATCTTGAAAGACAAATTAACTACTGCACCCATACTTAGAGTCCCAAATTGGACTCTTCCTTTCCACATCCATGCTGATGCACCTGACAAAGCTATAGGAGTAGCTCTAGGCAAGATAGATGACAAGTTTCCTTATGCCATTTACTTCATTACCAAAAATTTGTCTAAGCCTAAATTGAATTACACTATAACTGAGAAGGAACTGCTAGTTGTTGCCCACTCCTTGAACAAGTTCGGACACTACATCACTAATTATTAGACCTTTGTGCATACTGAACATGAAACTATCAAGTACTTAATGAACAAGCATGATGTGAATGTTAGAATGATTAGATGGTTGCTTTTATTACAACAATTTTATTTAACTATCATTGATAAGCTAGGTAAAGAAAATGTAGTTGCATATTTTTTGTCTAGACTTTCTTTGTCTGCAGGTGAGGAAGGGATGGTTGATGATCAGCTTCTAGATGATCACTTATTTTCTATTTTAGTTCTCTCTCCATGGTTTTCTGACATAACCAACTACCTAGTTGTTGCAGAGTTCCCTCCAAATCTGTCATCTAGGGAGAAGAGCATAATTGTAAGGAAGAGTGCCCCTTTCACTTGGATTGGGGGAAATATCTTCAAGCTAGGACCAGATCAAATCTTGAGGAGATGTGTCAGGGAAGAGGAATTATTTGACATCCTCTCAGCCTGTCATGATGGTTCTTGTGGAGGTCACTTTGTTGTTAGGAGGATAAATTTCAAAGTTATACAAGCTAGATATTACTGGCCCACTCTCCGTCAAGATGCAAGAAGATACACCAGTCGATGTGATCAGTGCCAAAGGATGGGGAAACCTATTCCCAAGGATGAAATTCCCTTACAACCTCAGGTGGCTTTAGAGCCATTTGACAAGTGGGGCATGGATTTCATTGGGCCAATTGATCCACCATCAGGGAAAAAAAAGTACATAATTGTATGCACTAATTATTTGACAAAGTGGGCTGAGACAAAGGTTGTCAAGGTAGAAACAAAGGAGAAATTGGTTGAGTTCTTAAGGGAGAATTTGTTCTACAAATTTGGGTACCCCAAAGATCTAGTCACCAATCAAGGAGCTCAATTCACATCACATTTGATTGAAAATTTGTTAAGGCGACATCATATCAAGCACATAAAATCTATTGCCTATCATCCTCAAGCCCATGGACAAGTAGAGGTCACCAATAGGGCACTAGAAGGCATCCTCACCAAGGTTGTGAGTAGCAGCAGAAAGGATTGGGCAGACATATTAATGGAGGCCACTTCAGCCTATAATACAACTTGGAAGACAACTACTGGTTTTACCCCTTATGACTTGGTATATGGAAAGAAGGATCTACTCTCCATTGATTTTGAGTACAATAATTTGAGAATGGAAACACAATTGGATTTAGACATTACAAAGGAAAAACATGAGAGGTTGCTCTAGTTAAATGGCTTGGATGAATTCAAAATGCAGACCCTCTTACACACTGAAGTTATCCAATTGCAGAGGAAGGTCTGGCATGATAGGAACATCAAGGACAAGGTTTTTCAAGAAGGGGATTGGGCTCTGCTATATGACTCTAGGTTCAAGGAATTCAAAGTAAAATTGATGATAAGGTGGTTAGGCCCATACCTGATAGAGAAATGCCATGACAATGGAGTTGTTCAAATCATGACCATTGATGAGGAAGGGATTCCCTTGCTTGTTAATGGCTATAGATTGAAGATTTACAGAAATCCTCTATCCAGGGAAGAGTTCATCAATGCCATCAACAAAGAGGTGAATGTGTTTGGAAATGTCCTAGCTTCCAAGTCACAACATTCCTAGATACTGTTTTTTGTTTGTGAAAAAAAGAAAAAAAGGGAAAAAAATGATATGAGGCCTCGATGAAAATCTCCATGAGGCATCTGAGGCCAACTCTTCAGTTGAAAACATATTTGAGGCAACCCAAGAGTGAAAAAATAAAATAAATAAAAAAAAATGTCCTTGGGTGAAAACCTCCCTTAAGGCGCCCAGGTCAGATAGGCAGGTTGAAAACCTCTTTTGAGGAAGCATGTGTGTCCCTAAAAAAAGGGAAGAGAAAATAAAAAAACTAAGAAGAATGCCATGACAGGGATCTACAACCTGTCCATTAATCATTTCTGTCATTTTGTAGACTTTGAGGATAGTGGAAAATTGCAGAGCTCCAGGGATAGCATGCTCAAGATCCATTCAATTTCTCCCTCCATCCACTCCATAATATCCATGCAAGACATGTCCTCACCACTCTCACCCATCCTCCATGCATTCCTGATTCACAAAAATCACCATCTCTCAAAACTAACCCTAAGCTTTGTCTCATTCATTTTTATTTTTTTCAAAAAACATAGAGGACATTTCCTCCATTTCCACAACCCCTTACTACTTCACCAGGGCTCTAACATCATCCTCCAACCCCTACACTCCTTTTGATCCCTCCTTTGAAGTGAAAACCCTTGAAAACGAATAAAAAATGGTTGTTACAAGATCTCCTGTAACAGCTCGTGCCACTATTTCAATCAACCTGAAACCTAGTTTTTTTCCCATAAAGTTGAGGGGATGGTACCATCATCCTGAAGCACCTTTCCATTCAAAGCAGGACTCCACAACAAAACCAACAACATCTAGGATATTAGCAAAGTGCCTACACACATGAACAACATAAATAATCAAATACACAGGAGAAAAGAAAGCAAACACAGGAGAAAAAAATACAATAAGGTAACTCCCTGAGAAACAACATAGAGGTCCAACACTCCAACATGCATCGATCGAGCACAAGGTAGGCACATGTATGGTAACCTCTAAGCTCCTCCCTAGGTGTAAAATAATGAAAAATGTATGAATGTCAAAGTAAGGTCTTTTTATAAGTTGGAGGTGGCTAGTTAACTTGGCCACCCTCAGCTAGTGAACGAAAAGTGATCTATTGGTCATCATGCAATGTAGGAGTGTCACATCAATCAAAATTAGTTAAGAGGGAGTGGGTGTTGATTATGAGGGATGAGAGAATGACCACTCTAGGTGGGCCAACGGTCCAAATGAGGAAAAATCGTACTACTGCTAGTCATCACATCACTCCGAGCCCTAACCACAAATAGCATATAACGTACCAAAGCTCAAAATTTCTTGCATCTTCACTCATTTCAAAATCCGTTAAGGTAGGAATGAGCTTGGGAAGCTAACGAGAGATTCAAACCCTACTCTATCATTTTGACAGGAGGCAGCTATAGGAAGTGCAAGAAGCTACAGGAAGCTACAAGAAGCACATAAAATTGCTATAGGAAGCCTCCAAGGGTGCAAGAGCGATTCCTAGGGTCAATTTGGTCTTCAATTATCATTATACCAGGCCTCCTTGTGAAAAGTAAGTGGCCCCTCTCAATTGAACTCTCTTAGTAATTACAATCATCTTATGGATTAAAAGAATTTTTTGGCTATAAAATACAAGGGATATACATAATTGTCATCAACTAGAGGGTCCACCCCTCTATACCCTTTGAATTCATATTGGACCTATCATAGGAAGAAACCCTTCTACACCTAGTTGAAAAGAAATAAGAAGATGGGAGGGAGATTCAATAGGAGAGAGCCTACAAATACTAAGATAATTCACCTTCATCCCCCTAGAGTTGACATTTTTAGGAGGCATCAATGGGTAGGTTTCTTTGAGATGCTGAAAGGATATGATGATGATATCAATTATGAGTTTCCCATGGCTCTAAACCCTCAGGCAAGAGCCAATGCTACCACTGTGGTGAGGGGATTATCTATTACCATAAATCCTGAGTTGATAAGAAAGGTGACAACACTTCCCCTAGGGGTCCAGTGGAGAAAAGAAGACAAGTCCAACAGTGCCCTTGCTAAGAATAATTTCTTCACCGATAATGAGACATCAATTGAAGATAAAAATGGAGTCAGAAGGGAGATCCCTCCCTATCCCTAGGATGAGGTGGCCTACCATATCCTTAAGTTCATATCTTGTGAAGGAAGACTAAGTGTAGTCTATGTATACCAGTTCAAACTACTCCATGAACTAAGATTCTGAGCAAGATTTCCCGTAGCCCAAAGGCTCAGTGTGCCTTATTTCCTCCTACATTCCATCATGGAAATGATCCAGAAGGTGAAAGAGGGAAAGCAACAACACTTAGGACACCATGGCCTGATCAAAATAATAGTGGAATATTGTTTGAATAAATTAAGATTTCATGTCCTTTAGTCCGCATTCAGAGATATGGATAGAGAAGCCTTACTTGACACTCAAGTCCTTAGATTTGGTGAGACCCCAACCTCTAGTGCTGAAGGAGATGAAGCAGAGGCAGAAGAGGAAGGAGAGGAAGAGGCAGGAGAAAAAGAGGAAGGAGAGGTAGAGGCAGAGAAACAGAGGAAGAACCATAGAAAAAGAAAGAGGTGGAGGAAGAACAAAAGGAAGAAGAAGAGGAGGAGAATCAGGAAGAACCAAGCCCTGGAAAAACCACTGCAACTAGACAAGAGGAGGTATCCTCAAAGAAGAAAATTTTGTCTTCTGAACACCCTGAAAAGGAGGCAGCTGCTGCCCTAGCTTCCTTAGGAACACCAATCGAACCTAAAAAGAAAAGGCAGAGATAAACTCCCCTCTACTTCAAAACAAGGAACAACACTAGGATTAAACACGAGAAGCCTCAAACTCCCACAAGGACCCCTAGTCTAATTGAAGAATCACCAAATAAAAGAGAGGAGCTAGAACCCATTGAAAGGAAGGTTGAGAAAGTCACATCTTGGAGCCATCTCAAAGCCTCCCATAACCTATGTAAGAAAGCCTATCACCAGGTCAACCTCCTCTAAGAAACCCAAGGCACCTATCACACTCCAAAAAAAGGAAAAGGCCTACTACAGGAAACAAAAATCCTACTACAAGAAACACACACAAGGCTACAGGAAGAGCAGGAAATTCTATAGGAAGAGAAGAAGGGGAAGAAAGAAGGCAAATAGGCAACACAATAGTTACAAGAGGGAGAAACTTCTCCAATAACATTTGAGAGATATTTTACAAACTTGCAGGAGCCTAGTCCACAGTTCAATTTGGGCTCCTATTACAAGTTCATTGAAGGAGTAAGAGTGATCCCACAAAAATTTGGTCCCTCTCTTCTTTGAACTTGAAGCAAAAAGAGGAAGGACACATAGATGGATGCATATTGCCAAATCTATGAAAGTGGAAGATGTGGGCCTTATGGAAGAAAGAATCCTAGAAATGGGAAAGGAGATGAGTGAGTTAAGGGATAGAGAATACACAATGAGAACACGACTACAAGAAAAAAACACATGGTTGAGGAAGAAATTGCAAGAGAAGGAAACCCAATTTTCCAAAATGGCAAGCCTCTCCATGGAGACACTTCAATGCAGACTGCCATCCAAATCCTATGCACTTTTCCTCAAAGAACAATGGATGTAGTTCCAGATTAAGACATTAGAAAAACATTGGTCCATGCCATTCCAGGACTATAGTCAAATCATTGAGTTGTGTGACAATATTAGCATTGAAGACAAAGCCAAATTAGTTGAGTTATACCTACACAAGCTCACCTTAACTGACATAAATATTTGGGATCCCAATGCAAAGTTGGGAGACTTGAAGCTGATGGCCCTTGCATCTTGGATGAGTCACGAGGATGCCATGGTTGAGGAGGTGAAGAGAGTATTGGTAAAAGAATAAAAATAAACCCTCTACATCAAGGCGGAGCAGATAAGTTCCATGGTTGTAATCAGTAATCACAACATCGTTTCCAATGATGCTAATCTTGCACCTAGATACCTTGCCACCTAAGGACATACCATCTACCACTTTGAGGACACTCTCAGGCTATTGGGGAGAGAGAGCCAATAAGAATGAAAGAGAAGATGGAATACCCTACCACACAGTCTCCAGATCAAGGAGTATCACTCTCCTGAGAGATTGAGGAATGCATTGGATAGAACACCTCTGTACAAGAAGGCCATGCAAAGATTGAAGATTAAATGGATTGGAATTAAGCTCAATCCACCTTTTCTATTGGGTTTATAGGAAGAAGATGAAAGGAAGCAGTGGGAAGATATATAGAAAAATGCAAGCTTCTATCCTCAGGAAGACACACCATCTACAGAAGCTTTGGATGTCAAAGAGGCCACCAGGGCCATGAA
Organism: Pinus tabuliformis; assembly: GCA_031772625.1. Classification (NCBI taxonomy): domain Eukaryota; kingdom Viridiplantae; phylum Streptophyta; class Pinopsida; order Pinales; family Pinaceae; genus Pinus; species Pinus tabuliformis. The sequence goes on from CM062815.1 coordinate 675,160,351, forward strand.
GGAAATGTACATAGATGACTAGGTTGATCAGAGGATGAGAAACAATTTCAGTAGGGGGTGATGATGAGGCTCATCAATAGGTATATTATATGGGTCACAATGCCATCCTCCAACTTATTAAATTATCTTTTTCTCACATTTATCTACAAATTTTTTTATATTATGCTTAGTGTGAGGATTAAAGATGTGTTACTATGTCATGTGGCCTAATGTGTGTTAAATGTAGGAATTGGAGCAATTTTGAGTTTATTGGAGTGCAGGAACTCAGAGTTGACAAGCAAGAGAGATTCTAGGAGGTGGTCCACCTTAATTCCTCAAATCGGTCAAAGAAACCCCACTCTATCTCATCAAATCAGTGTCATTGGCATCCAAGCAAGCCGAGTTCATTGACAGTCGAGCTAGTGAAAGTCAAGGAAGAGTTAGATTCACCTATTATCAAGCTAGGGAGTCAAATATCCCTATTTTATATGGAGATGTTGGTAGCTCCACTTTTTTAGAAATAAACAAGATAAGGGACTCATTAGGATTCAAAGTTTTATTGTAGCCAAGAGGCCATTAAGCTGAAGCACTTTTGACTGTTATTTTGATAATATACTTGACACTTTTTAAATGATAATTAGAAGTTTTGTTTTGATCCAACGCTGAGTTGACTCAGAGGGCTGAAGATGTTGGGTTAGGGCCCAACCCTAGTAGCATAGGTTCCTCTCTTGTATCTATATTCTTAGTCTAGAATGTTGATTAATTGCTGAAGTTTATTCATGTTTCTTTTAGCTTAGGAGATTGATTAAGTTGTTGTTTATTTATGTTTCCATTAGCTTAGAGGGTAAATTAGTTGTTGTATTTCAGTAGAGTAAAATACATCAAAAATCTTATGACAGTGACCCCTATCTCATCTCTCTCATGGGATCATGATTAAAGAACTCCACTCTCACAACCCAAAAACAGAGTGTGATTTCATGTTCATTACATAGATCAAGTTTTAGCATTATTTAGATATTTGTTTATGATTTATTGGAAAGATTTACATATTTTATTTTGCTTCTCATGATTGAATAGATCAAATTCTAGCATTAGATAGATAAGATTTTCCAAATTCAATTCATCTTTTCCACATTGACTTGTAATAATTTGTAAATGAAAAGAGAAACAGGTGCAGGTGTTATTGCAGGGTTTTTGATCTACAGGAAAGGACCCCTTTCACCAACTCCATTTAGGTCTTCTCCACCTTCTATTGATGCATGCCAACCCATGTTCTAAACCTCTATTTTCCGGTCACCATGAGCAAGTAATCTTAGCCAAAATCTGGCCTTCTTGAAGTACTGGGCTTAGATAAGGGTAATGATCACCTTCCCCACACTTTCCACAACTTTCATACACCTTTCCAACACTTCATCTCACCATTCTTACCCTCAAAACCCTCTCAACCAACTTCCTGTAGCATTTCAGGACATCTCGTAGCAACATCCTGTAGCTCACGTGTAGCATCATGTTTTGACCTTGTTTTGACCTGCAATGATAGCTTAGCCTAGTTTAGGAGTAGTTTAACCCCTCAACTTGGACTCCATGACCAAAAGTGCCACCTAGACCAGTCCTTTCACTCCTTTTCCTTCTTACAAGATCATATAACATTAGTTCTTTAATTTTAGAATTGAGAAATTAGAACTTTATTTACTCTGCAAGTGTGAATTAGATATTTAATGTATGCATTCTTGAATTAAGAAATGTTAGAATAATCTTCTATTTTCAAGCAACCATGTTAGCTAGATGATTGAGTGCAAGTTATCATAGTTTCCTTTCTGAAACTTAGCATAAGATTTGTGTCCTTTCATAGCATTTACAAGTTGGCAGCTTTCATTTTCTGAGTTGAAAAGCATTTACTTTCTCTGCACTAGGACTAGCCTTTACATTCTTCTTTCAATAGTTAGACTCCTTTCATTTTAGTAGAGGAATGGTATGGAACCCTAATGATCAAGTTCCCCATTTAACAGTGGCATGAGTAGAATGATGTATCTACTATGTATATAGCAATGTCACCTCTAAGTTTGTACAAAACCCCAGGTTGATGAAGTAAAGTTGGTAGCTTTGCGAGTGGCAACATTCTTGTTGCAATACTAACGCTCATCAGCAACCAGTAGATCCCTCAGTTTCACTTGCCCTTGGTTTCAGAGGATACTTATCCAGATTCTTTTTGCTTCATTTGTAGATGTTAAAGCAACTCTAGTAGCCACATTGATTTTGCTTCCTAAAGAACTTTCAGTAGTTTCAAATATTCCTCCATCGGAGGTTGTTTCAGAAGCTATGTGAATATTTCCAACATCTTCACGTGTCCTTGGGATAAATTTATCAACATGAGACATACCAAAATTTTGTTCAACATTATGGCCTTCGGGTCTTTTGCACATGTACATTTTGCCAAAACTAGTGATGCCCTCATTCTTTTTGAGGAGATTCACCTTGTCATTCTTTGATGCATGTCTGGGATAAATATCTATTCTATGAATCTCTACAACAACAACTAGTGTAGGAATTTACAATTTATCTAAGCAAGTTATGTCCTTGAGACTTGAGTAACCCTCATGATTTGAAGGAAAATCTATGTCAATGTGGAAATAACATTTTCCTTTTGAATATGCACATCTACCCGTACTTCAATGAAAACCATTATCCACATTATTTTGGAAATCTGATATGCTTTCATTTGCACCTACTAGACCAATTGAGATATCAATCTCAATTTTGGTTTGATTCAATCCCCTTATCAGATAATTGTTATCACTTGATTGGTAGATGAGAAACTAAAGAGTTTTACGTACTCTTTTTCCACTAAACCATGAACTCTAAATTGTCTTTAGGCTCTCGTGGTAGAGACAAACTTGCCAACTTATGCGTTGTGATTGAATATTTTTGTACTATGCAAGACAGGAAGATGCTGATGCAAGAACATGTTTTTACCATTCTAGGAAGTTGCTATCTAAGCATTTCATTGATTATCATTATTTTAATAGTTAGATTAGAACTTAATCATGAGTAGAGTTATACCATGTTCGTTAAATTTTCCTTTATCCACCTAACCAAGTCATTCAAAATAGAATTATAACTTTCTATCTTGTGCAACAAATAATTACATTACCTATAAGTAATCACAGACAGAAGCATATACATACAAATATGTGAAAAAAACAAAAATATTGCTTCATAAGTCATTTTTTTAGAGCAAGACAAATTGTTTTATTCAGTATATGATTTAATAAAAGAAGCATAACTCTATCATTGACCTTGTTGCATGTATTAACCAGCTATTTTGAAACTGCTACAATTACCCATGTATCGAGAACAATGGAAATTGTGAATTGGTTTTGTTTCAAGCCCCTATATTGCATCTCGGAAAATATTTTAAGGTTTCGTCACCATGCTCATACTGTGTATGTCCTGTAACCGCAACAATCGAATGAATTGCTTTATGTCTAGGGATTGTGTCAAGCACATGAGTTGAAACCTCCATTAATGTGTAATTACAATGTAACCGTGTAGGCATTGAGGCTCTAGTCCCAAAATTGTCAATATAGGAAACCAAAATATTCTCCTTCCAAATATAGGAATGTTATTATTAAGTCTAGTAGCCAACATGTTTAGAGGATGCCAAAAAACATGGCATACCACTGCAGTATGTGTGATTACTCAAAAGTGAATTGGTTTAACATGAACATCAATTTAACAACGAGAATTATAGTTAAGAATATAATTACTTCCCCTTTGTGCAACAAATCATTTCCTTGGAGATATCTCATCAAGTAATCACAGAAGAAGCGAAATGCATATTGTGAATATTTCATGCATTCAAATTTGTGAAAGAAAAAAAAATTATAATGGAGGAAACCCACTTTTCTCAAGGAAGTGCAGGGAACCAATATTCCAAAGGAGATGAGTGCTTCATAAGTCATTTTTTTAGAGCATGACAGTTTTTTATTCAATATATGATTTATTAAAAAACCATAACTCTATCCTTGACCTTGTTGCATGTATTAACCAACAAATCCTAGCAAGACCAACAAAATTTCATAATCTGAACAAGACATACTTTTCCTTATTCCAAAATTGCTACACTTGTGCATGTATTGAGGATACTGGCAATAGTGAATTGTTTTTGTCTCAAGCCCCTGTATTGCAATTGGGAAAATAGTTTAAAGTTTCCTCACCATCCTCATATTGTTCATATATTACAACCACAACAATTGAAGGAATTACTTTATGTTTAGGGATTGTGTCAAACATAGGAGGTGCATCCTCCATTAATGTATAATTATATGTAATCACGTAGGCATTGAGGCTCTCGTCCCAAATTTGATAGTTTGGGCAACCAAAAGATTCCCCTTTCAAAAATAGGAATGTTATTATTAAGTCTGGTAGCAAACATGTTTAGAGGATGCCAAAAAACATGGTATAACTCTGGAGTAGGAAGATTCTCTCTATGGATAGAGACAATCCCTCTAGCCCAGGGGAGAGGGTCTAGCCACAAACAAGACAATTTGACATAAGTTCCCTTAGATTGAGAATGGATTAGATCCTACCTCTTGTATCTCTTATCCTTGTTTGATGAAGTCCTTGTGCCTTTGCGCCAGCGATTAACTCTTTAATGCCAATCAAGCACCTGAAACAAATAGACAAGAAACCAAAGCACACATGATAGCATGCAATAGAGTTCAATCTACTTAATAGGCTAAGGAGTCTTAAGCTACCAAATACAATATTGCAATTGATATAGGAAACAAAATATCAGTGGTATTATTATGACAAAAAGGAAAGTACAACCTTCGCCTTAGCGTTGCAGGTTTCCTTTGATGGGTTCGGATCCCAAGCATCACACTAACATCTCCTCAAATAAATCAATCATGGGAGTTTAAGGTCTCTTTCTCATTTTTCACACCAAAACATCCTACACGCTATTCTCCCTTTAACAAGCTCTTAACAAGCATAAACTAAGAGCTAAGACTAGCAAGCTTTTGTAGATTATTCCAGCCCTTCAATTAGCCCTCTGAGGTTGCAATAGGAGAAGTTTATATAGGCATGAGAGAGGGGATATGGTTCCTCTTATGATGGGAAGGAGCCTTATCTCTTGGGTTAGTTCCTATTTAATAGGGGTAAGGAGCCTAAACAGTCTCTCTCGGCTCTATCGTGACTAACCATTTACTAGACTTTCGTTCACAAAACTTCTAGACTTGGAAGCTTGAACTCCATTTTTAAAAACTTTCCAAAGGAGGATCGATGTGGGTAATCAAGGGATAGTAACACTGACCAACATGGGGCTCAGTGTTATTCTCAGCAAATCAGCACGGGGAAGTAACTGAGGGATAGCGATGACCTTTAAAACTAGGTTTAAAGGAAGTATCTTTGGAAATGATGTAAAGGGAAAATTCTTTGCAGATGGAAATTGAATCAGAGAGACGTTCTTCATGATAAGGAAGTACACAGGGTTTACTATAGAGGTGCACCAAGATCAAGGAATAGGGAGTACAAGGAGAGTGGAAAATTAATGTGTAACATATGCCCCCTAAAGCACGAAGGTTTAAAAAGAGTGAGGGGTGAAATGCTTGACGGGTAGATGCAAGGAATCAGATACCATCGTCGGAAAACTTGCAAGTCAAACATACATATACATATTGTTGGGTCTAAAATGCGAATGCAAATTAGAGTTTCATTTACTGTCAACCTGAGTAAGTAAAACTTCGAGGATCATCCAATATATATGGACTCAGAGACAAACTAAACTAAGCTAGGTGAAGAACTATTAAAGCTCCCTTACAGGAGACTATTCATTAATATTTCTAATCAACTATTTAAACTAATGAAATTAAAGCTCTTAAACGTAATTCAGATTGATTGCATGAAATATTAAAGCTCTCTTACAAGAGACTATTCATTTATATCTCAAGCATATAAATCAGAAACTTAAACTAATGAAATCAAACATTAAATAAGAAATAAAATTCATTGAAGGAAACATTAATACTTTCTTACGAAAGGTCATTCATTAATATTTCAAACATATGAACCTAATAATTTAATCTAATGAAATTCACAAACATAAAATAAAAACTTACCAAAACAAAAGTGTACCTGCTAGGCAATGGGGATCCTTCCAAGGATTCACAAGAGCACCAAAAGAGAAGTCAAATGTAGAGGATCAAATAAGCTCCATTTTATTCGTCATAATTTTCAAAGTACAATGGCTATAAGCTCATATGATCCTAACCAAAACTATTCTAAATTCTATCTAGATTAACATTACTAGGTTACAATGAAGGACTAGGTTCTAAGATTCTAAATATTAAGATTACAAATGAAGATTAAGATTACAAATGAAGGAGATAACACTCCTATTTATACAAAAGCTATGATAACAAACTCATAAATGTAGATCCACTATTTCCTCCTTTGATCCACATATTTCTCAACCAATGGTGACACATAACCCTATCCTCCATGATCTCCTCCATGAGGTCCATGATCTCCTCAAATTCGAATTTGAACATAAAGTGCCACATAAAGATGCCTTGGAAGCTTCCTTTGTACCTACACATGTCAACAAACTGATTCTAATTGTTAGGTATAAGTATATGGATATTATTTTCTAAAGTTTAAACACAAATTCACTTAAAAATACTAAGAATTAATAATGTTTTCGAAAACACAATGGTAACCCATTTAATGATGAAAGTGAAGCTGATGTGGTGAGATGGTGGTGGAATAGAGGTGAGAAAATGTGTGAATGGAGCGAAAGTGGATGTATTTTAAGGATAATTCTTAGGCCCAACATACCCCCAAATTGAAGGTATTGCATGTCCTCATGCAATCTATTACATTACCTTTTGATACTTGAGCTTTGGCTTAAACTTTGCATGATATCATTTACTTAACTTTTGCAAAGTGTTTTTGATGAATTTCAACTTGGTTGGTTCTTGTGTTTCAACCATATTTTGATTGTTGCCTTCAATTTTAATGTATGAACTTTGCATAATGATAATTTGATTTTTATTGCAAAGTATTTTTGTTGGAATGCATCATGGTTGGTTTTTGTGTAACGACCATGATTGTGTTGCATCCAATTAGCTTTTAAGTACTTGTTACAAAGTCATTTATATTCTCATGTAATAGTGAATATATTTTGAAGGTATGTGGGTTTTAGAATGTGATATATGAATATGGAAAAATATGAATGTGACAAAGTATGAATGTAAATGTATCCCCCCCAAACTGATGGTTTTGGCAATTTTATGAAATGAGGAAAGGAAGTTTTTCCAAAAATTATCATTCTTGCTTTCAAGGAATTAAATGGTTAAAAGTTAGAAAATATCAGACCTCAACTTACTCTTTCAAAAATGGATGAGAGTTGTGAATGTGTGACTGAAAAATTCTGATCATAGTCTTCTTCACTTGGCTATGAAAATGGTGGATGAAGTCCAAAAAGTGAATCTTTTATTGTTGTTGCATCTGTTGCTGGATCTTCTGTTGAATATTCAGAATCTGCTGCTGAATGCAGTTGAAAATGTATAAGGATTGGAAGGTATACAAAATTTAGAATTTACACTTCCTCCCTAGCCTTATTTATTGACTTTTCCTCAAGTCATTTACATCAAAAACTGAAAAGTAATGAAAGTAAATCTGCTTCGTCTACTACAAAATGATGGATCTTCAAGTCTTCAACCCTCGTTGGCACAATTCTTGTCATGTGAATAAATGTTTCGGTGTCAAACATAACAAGAAATTGTTAACTTAGTGGCCATTAATGGTTGCCACTAGTCAACATGAGAGCTCCCATCTTTGGTGTGGATGACAGTCAAGATGCCCCTAACACATCATTCTAAGTATGAATGAATTTGTTGTTGCCGAATACTTAGAAGATCCGATGAACAAGGGACATTAATGTATTCCCTTTTTTTATCGGCATTATAGCTTGCCCTTAAGGCATGCAAGCTTCAAGGTGGTTTTAGAAAAATATTTAGACTCAAGGACTATGGACTCAATGGTGTATGGAAGCAAGGTTTTATTTGCAAGGGTAGGAAAAAGGAAACTGACAATGAATATTTAAAGTGGAACAAAAAGCTTGTAAATGAGCTTCATTGCTTTTATTGGTGGGTTAGGATTGAAGAAAATGTAATGAAGTGTACGTGGATAATGAGAATTGGATAATGACTCTTGCTGGGAAAAAGTGCATTATGGCATGCAAATCTCAAAAATAGCAAATCTGCTCCTTAATTATGGACTTTATGATAAAATAGCTGAGTTTGACTAGCGTTGACTAGCCACCTGTAGATGTCGAATTCAAGTGCGGATAGGTATTTAACCATCCTTGTACATTTAGGAACAACCCCCAAGTCTTCAAATTTGCTAATCTGTCATGCAACATATCAAACCATTAAACCCTTACAGGAAGTTACAAGAACTTGTAATTTTTTGGAAATTTCGTTCTTATGATCATGGTCTTGTTCTTTAGAATTTTTCATGAAAATAGTCTTTTGAAGACCAATTGTTGTCACAATTTAATCTCTTTAATGGTCAGTTGATCATCCAAAACCTACTAAAAAAACTTGGCATAAATAACATAAGTTTGTTCAAGAAGAGATGGCCATTCCCTTCCTGATTCTTACACAAAAATTGCATGCCAAAATGAAATAGATTAAGGAATATCAACAACATAATTTTAGTCCAGTTCATGATGTTAATAATAATCTATTTTTAATAAAAATAACAATGAAAAGTAAATCAACTCCCTGTTTGTGTCCGATGACTCATGGAATGTGCATGTAAAATCTTGGCATTATAGATTTGTTATGTAGGTTACATAAAAGCATACAACATGAAGAAGTTTTAATTTTATTGCCAAAACAAGATAATCCTTCAAATGTTCAATAAATGAATCCTCCTAATTTTCTTCCAAGTGTTCTATAATTTTTAAAAGGTGCATGGCGCATTTTTTAATTATTAAAATCTCACAAAGGCTAATGCATAACTTTATTTATCAATCTTGGAAATAAAATCAACCTGAATTCATTTTAATGGATGCCTGCTCTTTGTAATTGCATATCCCGATTAGCAAATGTATGGTGGGTCGATACCCCCATAGAGGACTCTTAATACCCAGAGTGGAGGAAGGCTAAAAGGAATGAAGGAAGTCTTAACAACCCTTTTCCATAGAAATAAATCACGCATGATCAAAGAATTACGATTTTGCTTATTTTTTTAGCTGCAGAAAATGTTGCTCCATAGCGATGGCCACATAAACTCATTTTTCTGTGCGCAGATTTTATTCAGCATGGGTACATTTGAATTTGTTTGATTTCAAGTATGTTGAAGTTGAGAAAAGGACGCATCGAGCCCACTCACCTCGGGTGATTGGAAAAGATTATTTGGCTGCTAGTTCAAGATGGAAAACGTTTTTCATCATAGCAGTTTGCCATAAACGCGTAGCAATTTTGACACATCATTTTAAAACTCGATTTATGGCCAAATAAAATCGAATTTGTAAAAAGTAAAATTTGGGTTTTTCTCAAAACAGGGTCCGTTATAAAACCCAAAAATTATTTTCTCCAATTCGTAACCAATTGGGAGATATGCAGGGTTCTCTGGAGCCTTATTTGGCAAATTGCATGTGAAAAAAAAAGTTTTTAATTAATGCAGAGAGACAGTTGTAGCCATTCATTTTTCTCAAGAAATTCCATTCTGCAAACACTCCATTGTATTTATAGTAAGATATTAATTTTTATGTGTTTAAAGTGGGCTTGTGGCACAAAGAATAAATCAGCTAAGCTTAGAGTGTGCTCTAAAGGACAGTTCGTTGAAGCCCAAGGAGAAGCATATTAATAAAGGTAATTGTTAAGGCTTAAATGGCACTATCCAAGGTGCATCAATTCATAGATAAGACATCTGAACCTGGACGCAAACATGAAGCAGCTCAATTGAAGGAAAGGACGTTTGGTTTGTTCTTTTTGTGATTGTCTTGTGGGCTGAAGTGATTATGAACAAGGCCGAGTAGGTGGAGGACATTTATGGAATGGTACCAAATGCAAAGAAAATTGGCGAAGTTATGCTTGTTTTTTTTAGTAGTCTCGGCAGAGGCCCATCACTTAACCAGAGCATGGGAAGGATAGCAACAAATCTCTGTTGAGTAAACCTGTCAAAGAACAGACTCCCAGGAGTAAACACATAAGAAAATGTACATTAAAGTTGTGTTGATTTGATAAAATGCTTCTTTCAATATTAGATTGATCAATTATGTAGGAAATGATTAGATGGTGGCTCCCTTCCTTTTTCTTAAGATCAAGATATTGACTTCAAATATTTGTAGATCAAGTCTCTATTCTGGTGAAATGGCAGGAAATTTGCATGCAATCATAAAATAATTAATATCTTCACAAAATCTGCATGTAATCATCAAATCGCTCAAATCGTTTCACAAAATCTGCATGCTCAAATCGCTCAAATTATGGCTATAGGTTAGATGGTTTCATGCCACTATTTTAGATGTTATAAGTGTAAGAGTGATTGGTGAGCCATATGTGATGGTTTCTCATCGTGAGATTGACAAATGGAATCATGCGTACAACGGTTCGGATGGAAAGCTGGGATGGTGTGATGGGAAGCATGTCAGATTGGATTGCTATTTGGTGGCTTTACCATGCTATTCGTTGTTTGTTGTGAAAAACAAGGAGAAAAGAGACACCTTTTCTTGCAGCTGCGGTGGATCTCCAGGTCATAAAGAGTTTGATGCCTTTTCTTGAGTTCCTGTTTAGCTGTTATTGGACTCAAATAGAATTCATTATGTTTAGAATTATGCTGGGGATACATTGGCATTTTTTGGGGCTTATTGATGCAAATATTGAATACCGTAAATCAATATTCCCCGTTAAAATTAAAATGAGTTTTTCGCCAACCAGATCCAGATGGACGTCTGATAGTTTTTAATCAAAATTAAATTCTTCTATTAACTTCTCTCAATCCAAGATAAGGCTGGCCTAGCCAAGCAAAGCAAAGCAAAGATGCTACAATGAATATTTCTGTTATCAGTGTTCCTCATAATTTTGGATGGGTATTTCCTTTTTGCTCTTCTCTATTTAATTCTTAGTGCTTGTGCTGTCTGTTTGATAGCTTTCTTTCTTCCTTCCTGTTATATGTCTGAAAATCATTGAGCCTGTTTGAGTTTGGTAGCAGATCCAATCAGAGAAATACCCCACAAGCTTCTCATCATAATTCGATTGTGAGATATCCATTTGTCTTGATTTTAATTGATCTCCCTAACACCAATCTTGGTTTACAGATTTAATTTTTAAATTTGAAATCCAAAGTAAAGAATTTCTTTAAAAAAATAATTTCGATTTCTTATAATGCTTGTAGTTTTAATGATTTGTGCAAATTCCTAGCAAGGGATTTTTATTTATTTTTTAAAATAAATCAAGAGATTTTATGATCTTCCTGATCGTTTGAAGCGCAGGAAGAGAGCATACTAACCTATTGATTTTTTTTTTTTTTTTTTGCAGGTTAGCGTGGCTAAAGTGACTCTTACCTAAATTTATTCATGAGAAATGTGGATGATTTTTTATTATTATTTAAAAAAAAAAGCAAGACTAAATGAAAACTCTATGAGATCTCATTTTATTTTTTCTAATCTATTCTACCTTTAACTTGTAAGATTTTTTTATTTCCTAGGTAAAAGAATGCTTCCAGTGAAGCCATCTATGGACTAAAAATTCAAAAATGCTCACATCTAGATTTAAAGTTTTTACCTGATTATTTGCAATTATGTGAGTAACCTATCTTATTCTTGGAGTTGGTGCAAGGTTCTTTTGAAACCAATCTTCAATATTGTTCTTGCTCTCCAAGAAGTACATGTTCAACATTTTCAATTTTCTCATCCGCAGATGGATTAGTAAGAAATGGGGGGTTTAAAAACTGAATTTGAAACTAAGTAAGTATGAAAAAATCAAAAAGTTCAAACTTGAACTCCTTTATAAAGATCCTGCTGTCACCAGGTTTCACAAGTCGTCCATAAAAAGAAATTGCAATAAAAATAACTTCCTAACTCTATCTCCAAATCATCCTGCTCGGCAAAGGCACCAAAATGTTGGGTCTAAAATGTGAATGAAAATTAGAGTTTCATTTACTGTCAACCTGGGTAAGTAAAACTTTGAGGATCATCCAATATATATGGACTCAGAGATAGACTAAACTAATCTAGGTGAAGAAATATTAAATCTCCCTTACAGGACACTGTTCATTAATATTTCTAATCAACTATTTAAACTAATGAAATTAAAGCTCTTAAACATAATTCTGATTGATTGCATGAAATATTAAAGCTCTCTTACAAGAGACTATTCATTTATATCTCAAGCATATAAATCAGAAACTTAAACTAATGAAATCAAACATTAAATAACAAATCAGATTCATTGAAGGAAACATTAATACTTTCTTACGAAAGGTCATTCATTAATATTTCAAACATATGAACCTAATAATTTAATCTAATGAAATTCACAAACATAAAATAAAATCTTACCAAAACAAAAGTGTACTTGCTAGGCAATGGGGATCCTTCCAAGGATTCACAAGCACACCAAAAGAGAAGTCAAATGTAGAGGATCAAAGAAGCTCCATTTTATTCATCATAATTTTCAAAGTACAATGGCTATAAGCTCATATGATCCTAACCAAAGCTATTTTAAATTCTATCTAGATTAACATTACTAGGTTACAATGAAGGACTAGGTTCTAAGATTCTAAATATTAAGATTACAAATGAAGGAGATAACACTCCTATTTATACAAAAGCTATGATAACAAACTCATAAATGTAGATCCACTATTTCCTCCTTTGATCCACATATTTCTCAACCAATGGTGACACATAACCCTATCCTCCATGATCTCCTCAAATTCGAATTTGAAAATAGAGTGCCACATAAAGATGCCTTGGAAGCTTCCTTTGTACCTACACATGTCAACAAACTCATTCTAATTGTTAGGTATAAGTATATGGATCTTATTTTCTAAAGTTTAACCACAAATTCACTTAAAAATACTAAGAATTAAGAATGTTTTGGAAAACACAATGGTAACCCATTTAATGATGAAAGTGAAGCTGATGTGGTGAGATGGTGGTGGAATAAAGGTGAGAAAATGTGTGAATGGAGTGAAAGTGGATGTATTTTAAGGATAATTCTTAGGCCCAACACATATCTAAACTCATATTCATGCCTGATAAACCAGAAATGCATATAAAAATACATGAATCCATGGTATAGGTGCAACTATCCGTCAAGAAAAGGATCATGTGCATGAATCCTCGACATGGATGCAACCATCCGACTGAGGGGATAAAAAATGATACCCACGTCATGGACGCAACCATTGATCTAAAGAACCATATATATAATCATGAGTGACTCATCACTCCTCGCAACCTGGACTTTTGTGATCTAAGCCCACAGTCTTGTGCTCCAACACGACCCGATCAAAGTACAAATTCTAACATGTGAATAGACGTGCTGAAGTCGAACATGCTAGAAATTCGATTAATTATTGATGAATGTTGTTAACCGTTAAAAAGCGCGAGAGAAACCACCAATAATGACAATGGATCTCAAGGTACTAACAACACAATTCACAAAGTGTGAATAAGGAATCGAAGCCGAAAACTCGTGAAATCATTCGATCGAAGGCCAATGATGAGAACCTGTCGTCAAGTGCGAAGAACTTACCATTAAGGCATGCAAGCTCTAATGTATTGGAAAGGAGTTTCTAGATCAATTTCCTGGATAATGAGTTGAAGTCAACAGAAAGCGATCCATCGAAGGAAGGTCATAATGGATCCTTCATCATCAGCACGAAATGGGAAACATAATGAATGAGAGTAATTCAAGAATGTGACAGATGATCAGACAATGTACAGGCAAGAAGACCTCTCTTGAACATGTGGATGACACAACTTCAATGTTTGGCAGCATTTTACATCATAGGATCAAAGGTGATGGTGACGTGGCAGAGATCAGATGATAGGTTAAAATGGATAACCGAAACCCAAGAAGGAAAGTGAGAGAATGAGGATGTCCCAAAACCTGACACAAACAAAAAATGAGTGTCAATGTTCAAGAGTGACATGCTACCTCAAGTGAAGAATACAACTGATGAAATATTTCCAGTTTTCCCCCTCCATTTCTGGAAAGTACCCCACTTATTTTTACACAAGCTTGACGGGGATAGCATATGCTTGTAATATAAGTCCATCCTTCGGATGGATCCATCCTAGTAAGTTTTACGAGCCTTAGGAAGGAGTAGCTCGGTCTCGTCATAATGACAAGTCCTATGTCGTTCAATATTTTAACGAGTCCGACAAAGGTGAAACTCAGAATATTTTTCATGTTTAGAGAGTTTTAAGAAGACATGGAAAAGAAAACTCCAAAAGGTCCCTTTTCGTAAGGTTGTCCCCTGAGCCTGAAAAGGTAGAAAACATTACTCGAGACAACCTCCTAGCCATGTTCGACTAAGGTGTACCTTTTTCGTAAATAGCTTTATCCCAACCCAAAAAAGGGGTAAATGTATACTGGGTAAATGATGTTTCAGAACCATTTATGAGGTCAAAATGACAAGATATCGGTAATCTTTTCATTTTTTGAAAGTCAGAAAAGAGCTTAAAGCAGACTCCCCCATTTTATTTACTTTAACGAGTCAAAAAGGGAAAAATACTCAACAATATTTTCATTTTTTACGAGTTAGAAAAGAGCTTAAAGGTGACTCATCCTGGAGTAACGAGTGGTATAAAGGGTAACAAATGGTTCCAGTTATGGTGGAACCTCTCAAAACATGTAATGGTCAAGAGGTTGGATAACAAAACCATTCATTACTGCAGTTCCTCGGGAAAGGAGAAACAACCAAATGAAAGCATATGATTGGCCAAAGAGATGGTGACGATGGAATGAAACAACCAAGGCTCATACAATAGAAATTAGCTGATAAAAATGGCAATCATGAGATGTAAATTGGGCATGGGTTCATTTTTACACAAGATTGAACCATGGGGAACTCTGCTTGAATTCTGTTTCATGTTTACACAAGCTTGAAACGAAAAACTATGCTTGAGTTTGGTTTCATTTTTACATAAGCTTGAAACAAAGACAAACTATGCTTGAGTTATATGCCCCCAAGCTTCATTTCATTCAACTAGGTGGATGGAATGAAGGTTCACTTTCAAGATCTAGGAAAGACTCGACTGGGATTTTATGAGATCTTAATCAAAGACTCGATTTGGAAAAGGGATTTGTTTCATTTTTTAACAAGGTAGATACAGGAAGAAACTATCCTCAGACATCTATTTCATTTTTTTTAACAAGGTTGATACAGGAAGAAACTCTCCTCAGACCCCTTGATTCATTTTTTAATGAGCTTGACACAAGACAAGGAACTATGCTCACATCCCTTGTTTCATTTTTTAACGAGATTGACACAAGACAAGGAACTATGCTCACATCCCTTGTTTCATTTTTAGCGAGCTTGACACAAGACAAGGAACTATGCTCACACACTTTGTTTCATTTTTTAACGAGGTTAACACAAGACCAAGAACTATCCTCATGATTCCTTGTTTCATTTTTAAGGAGCTTGACACAAGACCAGGAACCATGCTCCGACAACTTGTTTCATTTTTTAATGAGGTTGACACAAGACTAGGAACTATCCTTGACATCTGTTTCATTTTTTAATGAGTTTGATACAGGAACAAACTATCCTTGAAATCTGTTTCATTTTTTAACAAGGCTGATATCGGAACAAACTATCTTCACATGTTGTTTCATTTTTTAATGAGTTTGACACAGAAAAAGAACTATCCTCGTAATAGTTGATCATGGACCATACGAGAACATGGCCCCCAATAGGTCCTCACTAGACGGGAGAACTACGCTCTGGGAGGAACACATTTAAACAGGTACAAATGAGAGATCAGGTTCCAATGCCCCCAATACATAATGTACCATGCCATATGTGTGATCATCAACAGATGTGGAAAGGTAATGGGTAGACACATAATTGACCTGTGGCGGGGAGGGTACTGCTTGCAAATTAGAACCAATAGGGGATGACGATAGGATTGGAGCCATTTGGTGACTGACGAATGATAATTAATCAATGGTCACTATTCTCCCTTCGTGTGGAAAACAAACCACAGGGAAGAGCTAAGAAACAAGAGGTCCCATGACATAAACATAGTCATGCCCAAGGAGAAGATTGAAGTCTAAGGGACCTTGGACTACCATCACGTCTATATAGATAGTCTTTCCTCCCAAAGTAATAGGGAACTTTGAAAGGATACCTAAAGGTTGACTGGCTCCTCCGTTGAAAGCCAACAGATCTTAGGTGCCAGGCACAAGCTGTCGGGAACCCAAAGCTTGCCAAGTAGTAGAAGACATGATGCTAACAGACGTGCCTTCATCTAATATAGTGCCATGTACTACCATTATAGGCTTGTATTGTGATCTAGAAAGGCACATAAGATGGAAGGCAGAAAGAAATCAATTGACTCCAATCAAAAGAAATGACATAACTACTTGGTGGGGGTATCATATGATTCCCCCCAGGCTCTTCAGGAACAGGAGAAGGACTCTCCTGAACAACCGGTAGGGGAGGGTCACTCTTTGATTCATAAGAATCTGAGGAGGCGAGATGAACATGAGTAGTATGATCACTACTCTCTTTGGGAACAAAGTGAACAACTGAAGGCGGAGCCAAGTCGACACTCTTTTCGACCAATGGTTGGTCGGGAACAGACAGAAGAGAGTCATGCTTAGGAAGAGAAGGATGGGAAAGAGATGAATCCAAGTCAATCTCTTTACCAACTAGGAGAGGGTTAGAAGAAAGCCTTTGATAACAAACATGAAGTTGGGTTTGAGGAGCTGTAAGGTTTTCTAAAACTTTGGAAGCTTTATCCATAAGAGGACAAAGGTGAAGAAGATGTTCTCCTCCACATAACCTATAGGGAAATTTATTTTCTCCCTTCTTCTTACCATTGCTAGCTAAGGGTGTAGCATCGGCATGATCTCCAGAGGTCGATGGGGATGGTCAATCCAGATTTTGAGACCATACCTCTAAGACTTTGGGAATACCAAGACAGTCTCGAAGGAGATGGTCACCCTTACATAACCTGCAAGGGAATTTTACCTTCTGCAAAGGATTGGAACGTTTTTCGATGGGAAGTGCATTTGGAGAAATAACTGCACAATTGGCCTCTCGCTTATCTGACTTCTTCTTCTTCGCCTTCTTAGCCCCCTGGTTACTGGATTTCAAACTTTCACCAAGCGAAGTAGAGGAGGAGGGTGAAGAAATAGGTGAAGAAGGTGAGAGGTCAACCTTAGAATCAGCATGGTGTTGTTCAGGTGAAGGAGTTGTCTGGACAGAAGTTGGGATACTAGGGACCACCAAGGTCGAAAATAACTAGACAGGTAAACCATTAGTTAACCCAGGAAGGGACAATGTTGCCATATAAGGAGTGCCAACTTTCCAAAATAAGGAAAAGGAACAAGACTCCCATCAGAGGGGAATCCTTGAATGATAAACTCTAGAAATGTTTCCATTGGAATCAACCCAAAAGAATCACTAAGGAAGATAACTTTAACCAGGAATATTTCGTGGGTGGTTAATTTTATGACACTGAAACAAAACTTTTCCTTTTCACGTTTTAAGAGTTGAGAAAAGGATGAAAGGTGACTCTAGTCACTTTCAGATTTAACGAGCTCAAAAGGACAAGTGCTCGATGATATTTTCAAATTTAAAGAGTTAGTAAAGATAAAAAATGACTATTCAGGGTACTCTAGGCATAAAGGATTACCAGATAACCATGAACTGCAGAATACCTCTCGATGAACTGAAAAGTACGAGCAGACAATCTTCCCAAATGTTGTGTTTGGTGTATCACGTTTACAATGCGGCAGACTTGGATTCCTATGGATAAAGGATTGCAACCTATAGGGGTCTCCCTTTATATACACGATAGTATGAGGAGCACGATTCCATGCTAGCATTGTCTAAAGTTAACGACAACTGCTAGGTTTAAAGACACTGGAACACATCTCTAGCCTAGACCTCTAAATGTAAACGTTAAGTTTCAATGCTTCCTTAGGTTAATTCAATAAATTTGAACGGTTGATCTTGAATTAGGTTTCAATTCCAAGGCCCTACCGCTGTCATTTGAAATCTCCTGTATGCAACTGTATGAGAAAAGAAATCTTTCTTTAATGAACGTTAACACTAATTGAGGGATAGAGAACACACAATCAATGCAACAATCAAAGAATGAAATCTTTCACTAATAGATTCCCTAAATTCACTTAATCTTTCTTCACAACAAAAGAAGTTTCATTTCATTCCAAATTCTTATGATGATGCAATTCTAGTTTCTCAATGACACTACTAATGCAATATTTTTTCTTAAGTAAACTAGAATGATGTTCTTCTTTTCATATAATGCAAAATGAATCTTTCACATAAAGCACTTTAATGAAAACTTTCACAATTCTGAACAAACAAGCATCAATCAAATCCAAAGCATTATAAATGAAACTAAAAGAAAATTCTTCCCTGAATCAAACAAACCAAACACATAAATGATTCAATCGACAAAACAAGCAATGTAATCTATGCTCAGAAAGATAAACAAGACACTTGAAATAAGGGAACAAACGAGACTATTTCACTCATTCAATTGAAAATGAAGCAATGAAGATGTTGTGACTGAAAGATGGATTGAATGAAGCAACAAATTTGAAACCTGACACAATGAGTAAACAAAAAAATGAACGGTAATTGACCTAGATGCCCTAGGGTCATAGAAACCATCCAAAAAACTCAAAAAATCAAGCAATGAAACTGCAAGCCAATCAATCAATCAAACCTAGCAAACAAATCATCTTAGTCATCTTAGTTCACATGGAGAATAGACGTAGACAGGCCAAGAAACAAAATCTAGAAGGGCAAGACACACTGGCATATGGTTTAAAATAAACCTTGATTTCAACCTACAAGAATCAACACGATTGTTTAATGGGAAGAAAGTGCCATAAAGGGCTATGGCAGAACTATTTAAGCAGAACTAGCGCTGGTTGGCGTGACTGTTAGTAAAATAATAGCGTTGATCGAGGGATTCAAAGAAAAATAAAAAAATTTCTCAAACCACAAACAGACTAGCCACTCTAAATTCAAAATCAAAGACTGCAAATGGTGTAAAATTCAGAAAACAAAGGAGAAACATTGGTACGACAAAAGTCGTCACAAACCTCGAGATGAAGAACAATCCAAAGAGAGGGATATTTCCCCAACAGAGTTGCCAATTTGTGGAGTAGGAAGATTCTCTCTGTGGAAAGAGACAATCCCTCTACCCCAGGGGAGAGGGTCTAGCCACAAACAAGACAATCTGACATAAGTTCCCTTATAATGAGAATGGATTAGATCCTACCTGTTGTATCGCTTATCCTTGTTTGATGAAGTCCTTGTGCCTTTGCTCTAGCGATCAACTCCTTAATGTCAATCAAGCACCTGAAACAAATAGATAAGAAACGAAAGCACACATGATATCATACAATAGAGTTCAATCTACTTAAGAGGCTAAGGAGTCTTAAGCTACCAAATACAATATTGCAATTGATATATGAAACAAAATATCAGTTGTATTATTATGACAAAA
This sequence comes from Pinus tabuliformis, assembly GCA_031772625.1. Classification (NCBI taxonomy): domain Eukaryota; kingdom Viridiplantae; phylum Streptophyta; class Pinopsida; order Pinales; family Pinaceae; genus Pinus; species Pinus tabuliformis. The sequence continues at coordinate 675,180,074 of CM062815.1, forward strand.
AGGAAAGTACAACCTTCACCTTAGCATTGCAGGTTTTCTTCGATGGGTCTAGATCCCAAGCATCAATCTAACATATTCTCAAACACCTCAATCATGGGAGTTTAAGGTCTCTTTCTCCTTGTTCACACCAAAAGATCCTACAATCTATCCTCCCGTTAACAAGCTCTTAACAAGCATAAACTAAGAGCTAAGACTAGCAAGCTTTTGCAGATTATTCCAGCCCTTCCATTAGCCCTCTCAGGTTGGAATAGGAGAAGTTTATATAGGTGTGAGAGAGGGGATATGGTTTCTCTTATGATGGGAAGGAGCCTCATATCTTGGGTTAGTTCCTTTTTAATAAGGGAAAGGAGCCCAAACAGTCTCTCTCAGCTCTATCTTGACTAACCATTTACCAAACTTCCATTCACGAAGCTTCTAGACCTGGAAGCTTCGACTCCATTTTTAAAAACTTTCCAAAATAGGATTAGTGTGGGTAATCAAGTGATAACGATGCAGACTGGTGCAGGACTCAGTGTTATTCTCAGCAAATCGGCACGGGGAAGAAACTGAGGGATAACAATGACCTTTAAAACTGGGTTTAAAGGAAGTATCTATGGAAATGATGTAAAGGGAAAATGCTTTGCAGATGGAAAGTGACTCAGAGAGATGTTCTTCATGATAGGGAAGTACACAGGGTTTACTGTAGAGGTGCTCCAAGATCAAGGAACAGGGAGTACAAGGATAGTGGCAAATTACTGTGTAACAATAACACTATAGTATGTGTGATTACTCAAATGTGAATTTCTCTAACATGAACTTCAATTTAAGAACAAGAAACTTTATGGGTTAATAGAATAAATACTACTCCCATAAGGGGAGGGAATATCTACACAGGAACCTATATAACATGTCCTACAGAGGAAGGTTATGTTGTTTTTGATGATGGAAAGGTTTAGAAAACAAACATAATCAACTTATCAACTATTATATTAATCAAACATAATGTCCCAACAACTAATCAATTAAATCAATTAATATGTTAGGAGACACCACTCCCTTGTGGCAATCTCCATGACAACACATACATACATTCTGTAGATAAAATCTCCATTTCTCATTTGTAGCTCTGAGCAACATATCAACTCAGGAAGATAAATTGGTTTATTCTCACCTTGCAACATACTCATTAACTGTGCTATCCATGAGCTACTATGAAACATTAAATACAAAAAGAAAGAAAACACATCTCCATCAATATTGCACACAAAAAATGTTAACTGCGGGAAAACCCCTTTTTGGTTTAAAAAACTGTAAGCGTGACTGCGAGGATTTCCAAACAGATTATGCCCTAATTTTGATGACAATGGATTTATATCCTCAGGTCTCATCTATGTTCCTTCTGTCTCTTGCTGTGACAATCGACCCGTTATTGTTTGGATTGTGTCCTCTTGACTGCAACCTCCCTTTTCCCCTCTCTTTCTTCGCTCTGAACTCATCTGCATCTCGTCTCGACGTATATAATTATTAATATTCTTTTATTATTATTAATAATTTGTACTTTTCAATTTTCCAATTATTAATTGCATTTTTTAATTGATTTTTTATTAAAAAAAATAAATATACCTACAGTACTTTGGATTACAAAAAGCCTATGCTTTACGAACTTGGAAAATCTCATTATTGAGACTTTGTTATACACACCATTTACCATATACGTAAAATGTTGGCCTTCAGGTATTTTGGACATGTCCATTTTTCCAGAACTAGTGACGCTCTCATCCTCTTTGAGGAGATTCACCTTAGGCATTGTTTGATGCATGTTTGGGGTAACTATCTATTCTCTGACTCTCTACAACAACAACTATTGTAGGAATTTCCAACACCCTCATCCTTGCCCATATATATATATATAATGGAACTTAGAATATTTAAGTTTATAACAATAAAGAACAATTCTATTAACTCATAAAGAAATAAAATTTAATTGTTTAATTATAAATAGACAAGTCAACAAATCATTATACACTTTATTTATTATTATCATATTGTAGATTTGAATCCTTATTTAAATATTGGCCAACTTGTATGAATCTTTTCTATTGGTGTTTGCAGTGAAATTGAGAAAATTTTCAATTTTTTATCCATTCACTGCTATTTTATAAATTTGAAGTAATGTCAATTTACCCGCTCAGTATTTTGTTTCCTCCCAAAAACCCAATAGACCTCCAAATCAATCCCATCCAATTAACGCGAGAGGATCCAACAATGCATGCAAGGAAAACCCTATCTTGGTATTTGGAATCCATTCACAGAGGTTGTGAAAGTATCATAATTAGTGCTTCCTAGGAACCATCATGCCCTATCCTGTCACCTTTAACCAACCATATAGTTTCTTAGGAAAGTTATATATTTCTTTTTGATAGAGCATCAATCATAAAACCATGAAAACAAACCAATGAGCTTGGATTGCGTGAGTGTTGAGAATATAGTAAATTTAGATTTTACATTAGATATCAATTTGGGATTCAATTGTGTTAAGTAAGTCATTCACGTATGACCATTTCCATGAGAGGTAGTCGTAATTGACTAATTTCTCATGATTTTTTAATAGTTCACTTAGCACTCATTGCATCGGGTGATGCTCAAAGGGGTGAAGAAGTGGGATTGAAACTAGTGAAATGAATCACATAGCGTCAATCATCACTTCTAGGGCTTGCACCTGGTAACCAGGACTTCTCGGGAGTTCACCCATCCCAGATCGCCTCTAGCTCAAGCGCGCTTCACTGTGGAGTTTTCCCCACAATCAAGCCCGCTTAGCTTGCTACCCCATTTGCAAAACCTTAGCAAGTATTATGCCTCATGAACCATTCAAGTAGAGATCCCTTCACTCTTTTTGAATTTAAGTATTAGGGGGTTCCATGAGAGGTAGTCATAATTGACTAATTTCTCATGATTTTTGAATAGTTCACTTAGCACTCATTGCATCAGGTGATGCTCACAAGGTTGAATCCCAAAATGATATCTAATATAATGCACTGCATAAACCCCCTAATACTTAGATTTTACATTGTCGAAACAATGAAATGATTTGTTGCAATTGCCAAAGTATGAACTTTCAAAGAAAAATTATGCTTTTAAATGGAGTTGTGTATCATATATTTTAATTTGAAATTTTATGTTGTATGGCACTTCATATATATTTTATTTGGAAATTTTATTATTCCAAGGTTATAATATTTTGGCATTTGTTTATTTAATTAGACATCTTTCACCATCTATATTAGAGATATAGAAATTGGTATAGTTACACATGTTTGCAATTTTCCAATTGTGTCTCCATTAGTTTTTAATTTTCATTTTTTTATCCATCTCATTTCAAATGAATAGAATTTCCCATAATTCTTTAAAAAGAAAAAAGAGACATCAAACATGGACTTTAGAATTCGCTCGGCGAGATTATTCGCTCGGCTCATCCATTTTCTCCTCCACAATTGGGTACCAGCCGTAATAATCCTGCTCAGCATGGGTAGGCGGGGTCGCTTCCACTTCCCCCTCGGTGGCTGTTGGAGCATTCTGGGATTGCTTGGAAGTATCTTCAATGATGGCCCGGCTCTTGTCATCCTGCTCCATCTCAGCAGTCGGAACTTGCTCTGCATCCTTCTGGTGGTCCTGCGTCCCCTGCTCCTGAGCATCCATGGGGTCATCCACCTCCGGAGGGCTCTCGATGAACAAAATGGAGACATGAGCACTAATTCTCGGATTTGCCGTGGAGCTGGTGAAGTTGAAAATCGTGGAGCCGAAGGCTGGCAAGGAGGCCGAGCTGGAAGCCTCTGCATCCAGATGATGGCCGGAGAGCAAGGGAGCGGCTCCAATGGAGCTTACCAGATTACAGTGGCAGCAGTGCCTCATTACATTTCTCACAGGTCTGCTCGAGCCCCCGCCTCTGGAGGAACCACAACGGCTCAACAACCTTTGTCTGGGTCTCTCCATGGTGATTTGAGCCTCCCTGCCAACTGCCAGATGAGCCAAACCGTCGCAAACCAGAACCAGCACAGTAATATACTCCACCTCCTGAGAGGGGGCTGTTTCAACACCAGAGAGGCCAGCCAAGTGCTGCATAACCATAATTCCTTGCTCCCAGCCGGATATAAGCTCGCCATCGTCACCAACCCGCCTCGAAATCCCATCCGCCATAACTGCATCAGTGCTCTGGGCATTCATATCTGCAATCCCCCGTCCCTTCAATTTAAACCAGGAGTGTGCCGTCCCCCGTCCTCTCGCATGGAAGGCCACGTGATGCCCATGGAGCGGCATGTGGTCTGGGAATTGAATCAAACAATAGAGCTGAGGCTCTAGCTTTGTGGCAGGGACTGACTCTGGCTCTTAAACGGAATATCCAATCCCTGACGGTCTTTGGAGACTCTCGGCTCATCATTCAAGCAATGAACTCAATCTCGAATCCCTTGCAGATCCATTTAGGCCGAATTCTCAAGAAAATTAGACCCATGCTGGCTATGTTTCGGAAAATTTCCTTCTACCATATAATGAGGCAGCTAAATTCTCAAGCCGATTCCGAAGCCAATCTTGGCTCAGCCAGAAGCCAAAGAACCCTTTCAATAAACTCTGAAGAAACTCTCTGCATCATCCCTTAATAGACTCACCAAGGAAAACTGTTATTTCAGATGTTTTGGGGATCAGCTCCTGAACTAGCAATCTTGGATACCCATCAGGTTTTTGCTGAACTAATTATCAGGAATCAATTAAACCAAGCTCCAAGGGCAGGCAATCAAGAAAAGTTAGATGTTTTGGAAACACTGTTCCTGGAAGGCTCTATAAACTCTGTTCCCAGCAGAATCCTGAATCGACTTGGGAGTTGTGTGTCAGATTGAATGAATGCTCTTTACAGGTGTGCTACAGGCAGAAATAAAAGAGTTTATTCTGGTATTTCATCCACATCTCGGAAGAAAGCCAAGAATGGCAGCAATAACTCTGGTCCTTTCCCTGTCGGTCAGCTCTAATGCTTGTTGAGACTGTTAGCAGAACAAACCTTTCCTTGATTGTCGATTAACTTCAGAAAGATGATCATGTGACAGAATATTTCTAATCCATTGGTCCCACCGCCGTGTCACCTGCAAAGGGGAATATGAACCTTGCATTAGTGCAAGTTGAACTAAGCTTTGTCCACCTGGGCGCATGCACGCTGCCGTCTCCTGGTTTGTTGTTGTGTCAGTCTGTGGTTTTTGTTTCAGAATTTCAAAGCTGATAGGTTTTTGTGTCTCCCCTGCGCGGGACGACCTGAACAGTCCTTTTTGTGTCAATGGTGTTAGTTCTTTCTGTATCCCCTGCGCGGGCTTGTGTGTCTATGGACAGTCTTAGTTTTGTCTCAGTTTTGTCTATGTCGGGGCAAGAGAAAACGGGTCTAACCTGATGTATTTTGTACTCTGTAAATATTTAATAGAATAGTTTTGTTACCGAGAAAAAAAAAACATGGACTTTAGAAAAAAAGCCAAAAAATAACTATCCAAATTTCAACCAATTCCTATGTTACTTGTAGAAACACCTCAATTATATATTTACACAAGATATATATCTAACATATAACCACAACCAAAAACAACAACCTTTAACTAATTTGAAACATACCAGTTTTTAAGAGTACATCTATCATGCTACAAACAACCAAGCACAATTCTTAGATGCAAACAATCAAACACAACTCCTACTTCATCTAAAGATAAATCTCAATCATATATTTACATAAACCCTATAACTAACATGAAACCAAAACTAAAAAAACAACCTTTAACAAATTTAAAATTTACTCTTTTTAACTATACATCTAACACATTACAAACAACCAAACACTTATTTGAAAAAAAAAAAAAAAAACAACAGAGTAACATATATATATATTTACACAAGATATATATTTACACAAGATATATATCTAACATATAACCACAACCAAAAACAACAACCTTTAACTAATTTGAAACATACCAGTTTTTAAGAGTACATCTATCATGCTACAAACAACCAAGCACAATTCTTAGATGCAAACAATCAAACACAACTCCTACTTCATCTAAAGATAAATCTCAATCATATATTTACATAAACCCTATAACTAACATGAAACCAAAACTAAAAAAACAACCTTTAACAAATTTAAAATTTACTCTTTTTAACTATACATCTAACACATTACAACACTTAATAGCAAAATAAAACATAAAATATTAATCAACAATAAGTAAATCAAACTACAACTTTTTCCAATTTAACTATCTTATTGCCGTACCTTTACACCATTATGGGGGCAATTTCTAGTTTTATTTTAGTAATAACATAGGAAACTCATAGAGTGAATCACCGATAACCCAAAAATTTATATTGACAAATAAAATAACATGGTAATTATATTTTTATCGCAAGATAATTATAATTTTATAATAATAAATTATATTTTACTTTAAAAATAATATATGATAAATTGATATTAGTTTATTATTTAAAAATTCAGGTGAAATTTATATATATATATATATATTTTTATTTAAATAATTTAATATGAGAAACGTATAATTCATTTTCTATTTAATATAACCTTGGGATATATAAGTGCTTATATTAACTTTATATATTAAAGAAATTCTTACTCTAACAATAAAATATTTATATAAAAAATAAGTCAAATATTTCATTATTTTCTTAAGTTTTATATGGGGTTAATTGGATGTAGTTGGGGTTATTAACAATCTAATTAAACAGTAAGATCATCCATATCAAGGTTAATTTCTGATGTTTTGAACCTTGTCCTGTGAGACCAAAATATGTATATTTCTTATATTGAAGATATTCTTCATGAAGTAAAAAATTTCTTATTCACTAGGTAATTACTTTATACATCTTAATATAAGACAATTATGGAATTCCTTTAGTGTATTATGTTCAAAATTAGAATGAGCGAGACAAAACAAGTAGATTTGTGGAAAAAACCTTAAAACCCTTGTATTGCATTGTATTGATCTTGCATATGAATTCATAATACATCAATTAACATCCTAGATCTTTTATATTTCACTAACAACTCATCAATGAGCCTGTTACACAGTAATTTGTCACCGTTTATCACCGTCCCTGTTTCCCCTCTCCCGTACATTGGAGGACTCATTCCGGGACTTGTGAGAAGTGACATAACCTGAAACCACTTGCATTATATTCCTCTAAGTGTGAGCTTCATATGCCCTGAAGACATCTCCTGCAGTATACCCATAAAAACAACCCTTTTTGCATTAGCGCGGGTCCACAGTGTACTTCCCGCGCCAATGGAGGAAATCCTCTAAAGGGGGCGCGCCAGTTGGCGCTCTGTCTCAGAGTCGCACTCGCGCCAACCCAGTTGGGTAAAGTTTTTAACGAACAAACTTTCGAAGGTTCTCCTTAACCTATTCACCAACTGAATCCATGTTGAGATAGGATGGTTTGGCTTCGAATCTCCATAGAAGGGAAGTGGTTTGCCACCTTTCATGGAAGCTTCTAAGTGATAAAGCCAATCCCATGGAAATTGTGATTGATCTTATCTCCTTCCCCTCTATCTATAAAAGCTTGTCTCTATGCCTTGGGCAAGCTAGTGCTAGTGATAGTAAGAGTTCCAGGAGTTCAAGAGATTGAAGTTGCAAGAGCCTTCTTTGCATCCATAAGGCCAAATCTAAGTGAGGAGATTCTTGTCACTAAGGAGAGAGAGGCTTGTTTCCCATCCCAACAAGCTTTGCAAGACTTGTGTAGCTGATCACCCAACCAAAGGAGGATTTGACGTCAGAACTATGGTTGTATTCTTCTTTGTTGTTTATCAATAATAGATGACTGTCATTATGGTTCCACTCTCATTGTCCTTTGTAATGATTGATGTTGAGTTATATCTTTTCTGACTGATATATAATTGCATCTATTGGATTTTATGCTTGTATTTGTGTTGTTCTTTGCATGTGCAGGTGTCCAATCACGGAGATCGTGGGGATCGTGACCGGCCGAAGCAAAGGAACGAGAGCGACGTCTCTTCTACGAATATTAGCGTTGGAATCCAAGTAGGTTCTCATCATCCACCTTTAATTTGCAATTAGGAACTTGCGTGATAGCATTTTTTGATTGTTGCTAGACCCGGTCTGGGCTAGTAGGGATCGTCTCTGTCCGCAGAGGGGATTTACCTCCACAACAATTTGGCGACTCCACTGGGGAATTAGCTTGTTGTTTGATTTGTAAACTTTAGACGGAGCCTGAAGTACGGCCAGATAGCCTTCGAAACGCTATTTCTTTGCATTAGCGAAGTAGATCAACGCCACTTCAGTCAATCTCCGGTTTGGTTTACGGACTAAACAACTTGGAGTTGTCTTGTCTCTTTGGTTCTCTTGTTTGATTGCTTAGATAGCTTTCTGGGTTGGATTTTTGCTGTCTCTTGCTTCCTGGCCTGCCTGGATACTGTTAACCAAGCCTTGGACTGCCTGTTTTTATTTTTGATCTAGCAAACTTGATTAGCGCGATTTTTTCCTTGACAGTCGCGCCAGTTGGCGCATGTTGCTCAAAGACAACCCGCGCCAATCCCTTTAAAGCGCGAGTTACAGCCTGACAGTCACGCCTGGCCTGTCAACTTTTCCAGTTTGCTTATTTGCAAGCCCTCTGAGCTTGGATTTGTATCTTGCCACATCTTTTTCAATCACTGGTGTGTGTTTGATCCTTGTTTGATTGGTTTTCGACCTCCATCCTTCGGGTGTTTGCCTCTTTCCATCGATTTCACATTTCAGTCCTAGGGCATCTAGTGGCTTTGTGCATCGAGCCTTCCATAGGAGTCTTGGGTTCTTTGATCGTCCAGTCGACTTTGTGATTACTCTTTTGCACTTGCTCAGTGGTTGTCAAAGCTTTTTATTGTTATTCAAGTGATTTGCTTCTTTTCTGCTTGGATTTTGCTTGACTTCGTTTGGGCTTAGATCACATAGCTCATAGAGGTCTTTGTGTTTTCTTTTTGGTTTGAAGGACTGTCTTGGTGTTTTGGGGACTTGATTGCGTTCTCATTGAGTGAAATTTGTCTCTTTTACTCGGTGTTATTATCTCTCAAAATTTGTTTAGTGCACTTTGCCATTGAAAAGAAAACGAACAGTCTCTTTTGCGTTGAATTAGTTAATGGAAATTAGAGCTTTTCATTGATTAGTGACTTTAAAGAAAAGTTTCGTTCATTGCCATTAGTTGCATTAGATTGGTTCTTGATTGTTTATGGTCATTTTGTTTGATTGAAAAGTTCTCAACTCTCTCGTAGTTAGTGTTCATCGAACGAAATGATACTTTTTGGCATATAGCTTGCATTTAGGGAATTGTGAGAGATTACATACGGTAGGACCTGGAAATCGAAACCTAATCAAAGATCAACCGTAAAATGAACTGAATGAACTTAAAAACGCATTGGAACATAACGCTCACTGTTTAGAGGTCTAGGCTAGAGACGTGCTCCGGTGTCGTTAAACCTAGTCACTTTTGTTTCACTTAAGGTTGGGTGATTCCTCCTTCCGTGACGCAACAAGTGGTCTAGCATGGACTTGAGCTCCCACGTACCGTCGAGTATATGGGGAGACCCCACTAGGTTATCATCCTTTATCCACAGGAAGCCATGTCTGCCGCCTTACAAGCCGTAACGCACCGAACACAGCATTCGGGAAGATTGACTGCCGTACGGGAAGTCCTTGGTTTTCATATGACTGCCAAGGTGTATATGCAGTTTTACGGATTTGTTTGGTAAACCTTTTTGCCTAGTTCTCCAGAGTAGTCACTTTTGATCCTTTTCAGACTCCTTAAACGAAAAGGCTCATCTGAGCATTTGTCACTTCGGGCTCACTAAACATTCGAAGGAGACTAGAGTCATCTTTTTGTCCTTTTCTCGACTCTTAAAACATGAAAAGGTCAAGTTGTGTCCTTGCGTCTTAAAATTTATTTGGCCGCGATTAACATTACCTGGTTAGATCTTGTGTGCGTTAGTTTGAGTAGGGTCCTTTCTCGTTAGATTCCCTTAGGTTTTGTTTTGAAGTTTGTCATCCTGGCTGAACCATCGATCCCGTCTCCCGTTCCAAGTGATCAAGGGTCTCCGTCTTCCGTTGCTCCTGAGGTACCGGTTGTGAGTGATACTCTTCCTGTTATCCCGAGTATCCAACCGATCAACTCTCGTGCTCCGGACGACGAGGATTACGAAATTCATTGGAACCCCATTTGGGAGCCTGAAGAGGACGATATTCCTTTTACCCCTCCTGGTGTTTCGTCTCCAATGTCTACCTCTCACATGGATGAGACATCTCCTAGAGTGAGTGAGACACCCGTTTTGTCGAGTATCGAAACTCCTATCCTGGCCACTTCTCTGGTACCCTCATGCTATAAGTCATTGAGGGATAATATGAGTGCCAGGATCCCCGCTTCAAGTACCATGTGGGACCTCCGCATCACTCCCACTACGGGATCTTTTGTTTCACAAGTTCACAGTACACCCGTCACTTCAGTTCCAACGAATCCAACTGTTTGTGTAGCACATTCAACTCCGGTTGTTAGTGCCGTTACGGTGTCTTCAGCTGTGACTACTGGTGCTGGTCCGCCTCACGGTCAAGTGAGTAGTGGCCAGCCGGCACATACACCCAAAGTTGTTCATCCTGCACAAAGTGCACCACCCTCTTCTGGTCCTGTCCCAGGAGGGGGGCCGTATGATCAGTATATGCAAGCTGTTCAGGATCCGAACGCGCAAGGTCCATTTTATTATTACGATTCTACTGGTCAGTTCCTTTATCTTTCCAAACCCTTGCCTACTCAACCTGTTGTTGAGGTCTCGGTACCATTATCCGTTGCTTGGGGCACCACCACTTACCATGGGGGCCAAGCAATGCCTGCGCAGCTTCAGGGACCGCCTAACCAAGGCCAGCCGTCTTATACGCAAACCCCCCAAGGGCAGCAATATTATGGCCAGTCTTACCCAGGACAACCTGGGGGCCCACAAGGACAACCCTATCAGGGACAACCTTCGGCCGCTGGTGGTCCATCTTTTACTTATCTGACTCAACCTTCTGGTAATCCAGGGCAACCTGGTACCCAGCAAGGTTACCCGTCTGGACAACCAGGACAACCTTACATCCAACAAGGTCAACCTGGTGTCCAGCAAGGTTATCCCTCTGGACAAGCAGGACAAACTTATATTCAACAAGGACAACCGGCAGTCCAGCAGGGGTACCCTTCTGGGCAAGCGGGTCAGCCTTACGTACAGTAGGGCCAACCCACTGCTCAGCCTAGTCATCCTTCTGGAGAAGTTGGTCAACCTCAAGGTCAACCGGCCGTCCAACCCGCTCAACCATCTGTTCCGCAAGGACAACCCTCGGTTGCACAAGGACAACCTAATACCTAGCAAGCTCGTCCTTCTGGGCAAACAGGTCCGTCCCAAACCCAACTAGGGCAACCTTTCGGCCAGATGGTCCAAGCTCAACCTGTTCAACGACATCCTTTTGGGCCCCAGACTCAAATTGGTTTTCAGATGCAAGGTGGGTTGCAATCCCAACCTTCTTACCAAGCGCAGCCTGTTTATCAGGCTCAATATGGAGCTCAACAACCGTATGGTTACTAGCAACCCCAGGGGAAAACTCAGTTAGCCCCTTATCAAAATTATCAACAAATGCAGGTCACCCCTTATCAGAATTATCAGCAACAGTATGTTGCGCCTGCAAGTCAAGTTGCTAATCCATGGGGTGCTGGGGGGCAGATCCAGAGTCAGCTGTCTGCTTATGGACAGAACCCCTATGGACAAAATCCCTATGGGCAGAACCCTTATGGGCCAGGCCCGTCCGGACAAAGTCCATGGGGGCAACCACCACCTGGTTGGAACCCTGGTACTACCTCTCTCCCATGACCATAGATGTCCTTCAATCCTCAGTTACCTTTCTTAGTGACATTGGAACTGCCAGATGTGTCCAAATTGACAAATGATCCCATTCTTCATAATCCATATTGGCCACCAGTTCCGACCAAGATACCCGGTGATTGCCCGAAATTCGATGGCAAAGCTGGCGAGGACCCTCAAGCCCATGTCATGACCTATCACCTTTGGTGCTCATCCAACTCGTGGCTTGATGATTCCATCCGGCTCCGCCTCTTCCAAAGGACTCTCACCGGCTTGGCCGCTAAGTGGTATATTGAGTTGAATCGCGGAACATTTCAAGATTTCAACTCGTTGGCTATGGCATTCCTAACTCATTTTCAGTTACCCATTCGGTATGAGATGGGGACGCATCTCCTTACGTCTCTCAAATAGGACACGGCCACGCATATATCCGATCATATACATGAATGGAGACGGCGTCGTCGTTTGATCAAGTTCTGGATTCCTGATCAGCTCCTAACCGATTGGTTTACAACCTCCTTTGTCCCTGTGATTGCGCGAGACATTGCTATGGGAGCTTGTGTAACTGAAGAGTAAGCTATCATGCGTGCTCAGTACCTCAACTTAGTTTATTCTCAGTCAGGTACTTTATATGATTATTTTCCAGACGCCTCGAGACCCGGAACATCCAAAGCTCCGCCAAAGCCATCTGTTGACGGTGTTATTGGCTCTGTAAACGCATCTTCAAAGAAATCATCCGCGAACCCTGGGAAGCAAAAACCAAACGCTCCTAGCGAAAACACTTCTCAGGGTCAATCTAATTCTGGAAACACTTCTGAGGTTAATGCCGTCCAGTCCACCACGGCAGATAAATCCTCGAAAGGAAAAAAGAAAGGGAAAGCCAAGAATAAATCCGAACAGCCCAGACAGGACTCCCCTAAACCTCCACCCGAGGAAGGAGCCAAACGTAAACCTAAGTATCCTTGTCTTATCTGTGACGAGGATCACTATACTAAAGACTGCCCCAGGTGGTCCGGAGTTAGTCGATTGTTGAAAGGTGCTCCTGGGACTCCTGCTGTGCTTAAAGAACCTTTCCCTTCACAACAAACTCAAATGGTGGCAGATCCATCGCAACCCTCTTCTTCATTCAGCTCTCAAGTATTTATGGCTGGGACGATTCCCGTCCACATCACTACTCGAGCAAAAGAATATCTGTCGCATGCCGGGAAAGAGCCTGAGGTCTCCTCCAGCGCTCCTTCGTCTAGTTCTGGTCCACTCCACATCGAGAGACCTAGCACTGAGACGACTATCCGACCCCCTCCAAAAGGTGTACTCCGGAAGTCTTCTTACAACCCTAATGCTCGTGCTGCCTAGCACTACAGCATCGTTGAGGACTTAGCTCAGGCTCCGTCTGCTATGTCCGCCCTAGAAGTGCTCCAGAGCTGCCCCTCCCAGAGGAAGTCCTTGCTATCGGCCATCGGTGGCATAGACCCGACTGACTCGGATCTGATTTCTTTTGACCTCGAGGGCCATACGCCGAGACTGCCTCACCAAATCGCTTTCCTCATATAGGTCATTATCAATACTAAAACGATTCATCGTATAGTCATTGATGAAGGTGCTTCGACTTGTATCATGTCTGTTGCCTGTTGGAAAGCTATTAGTTCTCCGACGCTGAGCCAGTCTCCTACAACATTGGAAGCCTTTGATGGAAGAGAGTCCCGTCCTTATGGTATCCTCCAACGGTTGTCCATCTCTTTGGAAGGGAAGACAGTCGAAGTGGAGGTCGAAGTTGTCGATGCTAATCTTACTTACAACCTCCTCCTCGGACGTAGCTGGACATACGCCATGCAAGCCGTGGCTTCCTCTCTTTTCTGTGTCATTCGTTTCCCTCATCAGGGGAAGATTGTCACCGTGGACCAGCTCTCCTTCTTCACCTCCTCTTCCAAAGGCAACGTGCCTTTCGTGGAGCATACCTCCAAATCATGTGAGAGTGTGGGAGCCGGACTCTTTAAAGATCCCGCCCTGATGGGTGTCTTTTCCCTCCCACCTCCTAATCTCGCTCCTATTAATATGATTTCCGTGCGCTCTGATCTGTGGGTCCTTCCTCCCGCTAATCAGATAGAATCTTGGGGCGATACGATGCCGTTGAGTCCCGCCGAGCTCAACTACATTGAAATCATTGCTGCATCGGCTCCCCCTCCCGAACCTGCTCCTCCGAGCAGCGTTCCCGACTCGTACGTTCATTCCCCTTGGCTTGGAGATGACGCTACTTCGGATCCATTAAAGGAAATATTTCCTTCCGATGAAGCCATTATAGAGACCATGTCTCTTGAGGAACCTCCTTGGTCTGATTATCACCATCATTCCTCATTCCTCCCTGCCCATCAGGAAATGATCGCCTGTCTCGAACGGTTTGCTTCTTGTATCCCATTTCAGCCCCTTCAAACACCTATTCAAGTTTATCAAGTGTCTTCTGAAGGCAATATGGGAAACATTACGCAGACCCAACCCATCGACATCTTTGTGAAACCAGGGATTGTCGAGCATATTCACATTGGAGTCACTTGTACTCCGAAGGAAGTTCAGCTCTACACTGATCTTTTTTAAGAATTTCGTGATGTCTTCGCTTGGTCCTACGAAGAGATGCCCAACATTGACCCTAGCATAGTGGTGCATGAGATGCCTACATATCCGAGTGCTAAGCCCGTTCGTCAATGCCTACTCCCCGTGCACCCCCGAAAGGCTGCAACCATTAAAGCAGAAGTTGAAAAGCTTCTCAAGGCTGGTTTCATTTACCCCATTCCACTTACGGATTGGGTTTCTAATATAGTCCCTGTGAACAAAAAGCAGGGTACCATCCGAGTCTGTGTTGATTATCGTGACATTAACTGCGCCTGTCCTAAGGATAACTTCCCCACACTCTTCATCGATCAACTCATTGATGAGTGTGCAGGAAGCGAAATCTATTCATTTATGGACGGTTTTTCTGGGTAAAACTAGATCAATATTGCATCCGCTGATCAGCATAAGACTGCTTTTATCTGTCCTTGGGGAACTTTTGCTTACAAGAAGCTCCCTTTCGGTTTGAAGAATGCCGGTGCCACCTTCCAACGTGCAATGTCCTATGCTTTTCATGACATCCATCACATTGTACAACCGTATCTGGATGATCTACCAGCTCATTCAGTCAAACGTTCGGACCATCCTTCCCATCTTCGTGAAATCTTTCTCTGCTGTCGACACTACCGTATCAGGCTTAATCCTCATAAATGTGTCTTCTGCGTTGAATCAGGCCGACTACTCGGGTTTATCGTCTCCCGAGAGGGCATCCGTCTAGATCCCCTCAAAGTCGAGGCTATTTTGAATCTTCCTCCCCCTGCTTCTTTGTAGCAATTGCAGAGCTTGCAGGGCAAAGCAAATTTCCTAAGACGATTCGTTCCGAACTATGCTGAGGTGGCTAAAGGTTTTACATGGTTATTGAAGCGAGATACACCCTTTCATTGGGATGCTATCGCTCAAGAGTCTTTCGAGCGTCTCAAGGGCCTCCTTGTTTCTACTCCATTATTGCGACCTTTGAATTACCATCATGATTATACTCTGTATCTGGCCGCCGCCGATACCACTATCGGCATGGTTCTCGTGCAAGACGATGATGATGACAATGAGCACGTCATATATTACCTCAGCCGCAACCTCTTGGATACGGAAACTCGATACGCTTACATCGAGAAGTTGGCATTGGCCGCTGTTTGTGCCGTCCAACATTTCCGGCATTATATCTTGTTGCGCACCACGACCGTGATTTCTGATTGCAACCCGATGACGTACATTTTGTCACGTCAGTTGCTGGGGGGCAAATACTCAAAGTGGATCGTCATCCTCCAAGAGTTTGACTTGGAATTCACTGCTGCCAAGTCTAAGAAGTCCCTGGTATTTGCTGAGTTACTTTGCTCTTTGCCATCTCCTTCTACACCCCCTCACTTAGAAGATCATATCCCAGATGAAACCCTTTTTCTGATCAGCACCCTCGACCCCTGGTACGGGGATATTATTGTATATTTGCAGACGTCCTCTTTCCGCCCCGCTGTATCCAAAGATGCTCGGTGGCAGATCCGTCATCAGTCTCAACCCTACCGTATTGTCGGGGACACCCTGTACCATCTCGGCGTTGACTCCGTCCTCCGCCGATGTCTAACCCTCGAGGAAGCTGAGAGAGTCCTGAATGACTGCCACTCTGAGCCTGTGGTGGTCACATGTTCGGGTATGCCACAGCTCAAAAAATCCTTCGCGCTGGTTATTTCTGGCCCTCCATTTTTAAGGATTGCATTCTTGCCGTCCGTTCGTGTCATGTGTGCCAGATATACCAGCGGAAGATGCGTGCGCCACCCTGTTGTCACCGTTGGCCCTTTTGCAAAATGGGGCATTGATTATACGACCTGTAAGCCTCGCTCGGCCGGGGGGCATGGGTTTATTATTGTTGCTGTCGATTACTTTACAAAATGGGCCGAGGCGATGCCCACATTAACTGAAGATGGTCACACAGCGGCGCAGTTTTTGTTCAACCATGTTACTACGCGGTTCAGAGTTCCACAGGCCATCGTCACAGATCACGGGAAGCATTTCTGTAATCACATGATGACCGAACTAACTACCCAACTAGGTTTACGGCATGATAGTTCGACCCCGTACTATCCTCAGTCTAACGGCCAGGTTGAAGCCGTTAACAAGATTTTGGTTACGATGCTTCAACGTACTGTTGACATGCATAAGTCTAATTGGCATCTCATGTTGTTTCCCACCTTGTGGGCCTACCGAACCTCTGTGAAGGATGCCACCAGTTTCACTCCATTTCAACTAGTTTACGGACTGGAGGCTACCCTTCCTATAGAATGTGAAATCCCTTCGTTAAAAATAGCCGTCGAGTTGCTTCCCAACACTACTCCGGTAGAGGAATGGCTTCTTTACCTAGAATGGCTGGACGAGACCCGTCGCCTAGCCTCTCTAGCTATCGAAGCTCAAAAGAAGAGAGTTAAAACTCACTTCAACCATACCATCCATCCTTGTTCCTTTGTTGAGGGAGATCTAGTCTTGCTATACAACCAAGCAAATGACAAGCTGGGGGCAGGCAAACTTGAGCCCATGTGGCTAGGCCCTTATATTGTAAAGAAAGTGTTGCAGAAGGGGGCATATGAGCTAGTTGACTACGAAGGTAATCCTCTTGATAAGCCCCGCAATGGGCTGTACTTGAAAAAGTACTATGCATGATTCCATGCACTTCGATTTATACATGCGTGTGTGTGTGTGTGTTTTCATGTTTTTGGCTTGGTGTGAAGGCGTGATTGCCCCTTATTGTGTTTTTGCTTCTTGTGCAGATGTCAGGTGCACCTTATGTTGGTTTCGCTGATGGTGCCTATCGCAGCACTCGCAAGTTGTCCTCTGCGGCGTGGGTGATCTACGATCCTCACGGTGAGTTGATAGATCTTCAAGGTGTGTGTTTAGGCTGTACTACAAACAATGTCGCTGAATATAGTGCTGTTATTGAATTATTAGTCGAGGCGATTAATCTCAATATTCGTACATTGGTTGTTAACCTAGACTCTCAGCTTGTCGTCCATCAGCTCAATGGGCGATATTCCGTCAGAGACCATCACATTTTAAGGTTGTACTTACGTGTTAAATTGTTAGAAAGGAATTTTGACTTTATCACATATCAGCATATTCCACGACGATTAAACACATTATCTGATGCATTGGCTAATCATGTATTAGATAGACATTTGCATAATTTATAATCAAGACATCATACAAGCAAGCACATAAAAGCACAATAATAAACCATAGGCATATGTATATATATATATATGTGTGTGTCATAATGTTTGCACCACGTGCATTATATAGTTCAAAAAATAATACATGTTCATCCTGATACATCCAGAGACGACATGTCCATAAAAAATATGCATAAAAGAAGCCTAGAAGTCTAATCGCAGTGGTGCTCATGATAGCATGTCACCACGCGCACCAATCGTCTCAACAGATGATGGATACGACTCGGCACCCCCACTGTGTGCCTCTGGTATGCAAAGGGCACATCCGCCAGTCTAGCGTAACCCGGAATCCCTCGAGTGAGTCCCTCGAGATTCTGAACCAGCTCTTCCCCCACGCCACCCTCTGCTTGAGGGTCAGCTGCGGGCTGGACCCTCCGCGCTACGGGAGACAAGCCAGCTGGTTGCTCTGGGCCAACATCTGCATATACATACAACTGTCATCAGAACATGCATGTATTGACAAAAACAAAAAATACATAAAACATCAAAAAACAAAGAGATCATACCCAGCTCCTCGTCCCACTCCTCTCCCTCTGGCAGTGGGAGATCTGGATCCCTGGTGAAATCAGTCCCCCCGTATGGCCAATCCTCCACCATAATCAGCTGACGGTGGAGCCATATAAAGAACTTGGGCCGCTAGGACATCTAATGGCCCCCTCCTCCTCTGGGCATCAATGCTGCCCAACGAGCCATCCTAGGCTCTCGTGGCAATGGATCAGCCACTATAGCTCCCTGAATCTGAAAAATGGGTAATCGTTCCAAGAAGAACGACACCACAATTGAGCCGTACCCGAACTGTTTCACTCCTCCTCGCTTACACTTTGTAAGCTGCCTCTTGATATTGGTGGTCACCGCTGTGGCCCAGTCAAAAATGGTGGGGTTGAGGCATTCTGTCGCTAGTAGCAGATGATTCTTGCTCGCCTCATGGGGCGCCTGTACCCCGGCTGCACGAGTGATGGTGAACAGTATCACCCTGAGAACCAAGTCCGGAACGGTGGGGATATCCACCTTGGCACTGTTTTTCCCAAATTGTGCCCCTGGACACACTCGGTCCATCACTTCACTCATCTTCTCCCCGGAAGGTCTACTTCTGGTCAAGATGGGCCTCGCCCCTCTCCGTGACAACCCAGTGATGAAATACACATCGGACACGTCAAGCTCTAATGCTTGGTCCCGTAAGTGGAATACTTGGTCATCAACATCCCAAGCGTCAACTATAAACTGCAATAGCTCGGGCTGAGCTCGCAGGTAAGATGTGAGGAAGAATTTCTTGAGACCACAGTCTCTTAAGGCGTTCATGCATCCCTCGTCCTCTATAGCCAAGGCATCTACGGCATCATGTTCCCTTTCTTTCCATTCCACCACCATTTTGCCTGTTTTCCTGCACCCACAAGGATGAATAAATCATTATTAGAACACTAGTAAGCCTACAATCCAGACAAATTTAAAATGCAATGGGAAATTTCAAAGGAAAAATTAGGTTGCGCGGTTGGCGCGACTGTTTCCAAAACAGTCGCGCCAATGGACGCGACCCCTTTAGAAAAATCGCCCCATTAGCGCGGGTCCGTGCCGGATACCCGCGCCAATGGGCGCGGCCCTAAATTTTGAAATCCTCCTTGCAGAGGCTCAATCAGGGAACAAAAAGCATGAAAAAGGTATGGAAATGGAGCAGAGAAAGAGGCCTCTTACCTGACACTGACGACGCTCCGATTGGTTACCCGGATTTGTCGCAATCGTCGCTTGAAGATCGCACACCAAAAGCTCCAAATGTCACTCTCAAAGGGTAAAAGTGAAAAGTAATTCTTGTTTTTACTATTTCACCCATTTTATAATTGTTTTTGACCCTCGATAGGTTTAAAAAGTCATTTCATGAATATTTTATGAATATATTTGTGTCGAAAATGGATTTTACACCCTTTTTGTGCAGCGACAGGTGTTTGTACAACTTAGGCGACGAAACGAGCTGTATTTTACACTTTTTCAGGCTCGGTAAACACACGAAAAAGTTACTTTAAGGTCTGCTTTCAGCTCTTTTCCGACCGTTTAAAGATGAAAAGATTGCCGAGTTCCCTCTTGACTCGTTAAATGGAAATAAGAGGCGGTCGTCTTTAAACTCTTTTCCGACCGTGTAAAAAACAAAAGATTGTCGGGTCTTTGTCGTTTCAGGCTCATTAATGGTTACGAAACGACGTGATATCAATCGCTTTTTTACTTTTTCAGGTCGATGTCACTACATATGAAAATTACTCCTCAATCGTAATGATCGGGCGGTTCTTTCGAGCATTGTTTTATACTTTTTCGGGCTCGCGAGACACAACTTTACGAAAAAGGACCCCCTTGGAGTTCACTTTTCTACTGTCTTTTCAAACTCTCTAAACATGAAAAGACGCTGATTTCTTCCTTTGTCAGGCTCGTTAAAACCTGATGACATCGGATCCCGTCGGAATGACGCCTCATAAGCATATGCTATCCCCATCAAGCTTGTTAAAAATAACTGGGGTACTTGCCAAAAATGGTGGGGAAAATGGACCCATAATTATTGTCGTGTCGACAGTATGTCACTCTTGAACATGGCACTTGTCTGCATTCGTGTCTGGGTGGGAACCTCTCATCTTGTTTTACACTAGCCTCCGTGGGTTTTGGGTGATCCTGTTTGACCTCTCATCTACTCATTGCCTCGTCACCATGACCTTTGATCCGTTGATGTCAAATACTGCCAAGTCCACTGTCGTGCCGCCGATATGTTCAAGAGAAGTTGACCTCTGTAGAATTACAACCTCCTTTGATTCCTCACATAATTCTGATTCACCACAACATTCTTCCTCTGTCTTGTGTCAATGATGTGGGAAACACTATGGCCCACCTTTGATCAAGGTCACTTCCTGTCGACTTCAGCTCATTATCCAGGAAGCTGATCTAGAGACTCCCTTCCGGTGCCTTGGAGCCTGCATGCCTCAATGGCAGGTTCTTCGTGTTCGACGCAAGGTTTTCATCATTGGACTCTGATCGAATGATTTTGTGGGTGTTCGACACCAGCTCATTGATTCACACGCCGTAGATTGTACCTATAGTACCTTGAGGACCATTGTCATTATTGGTGGTACCTCTCGCGTCTGTTAACAGTTTTCACTATTGGCTGGTAATCAGACGATGTTCATACATGTTCGACTCCAACTCATGTATTCACATGCCTGAACTTGTACTTTGTTCGGGTCGAGATGGAGCGCAAGACCCTGGATTTTGTTTTTTGGAATCCAGGTTGCGATTTGTGGCTTATTATGAACATTACATGACTCATTCACTGGATGGCTGCGACCATGCCTGAGTCTATTTATCGATCCTCACTGGATGGCTATGCCCATGCCTTGGATCTAGATTCTTGTGTGCTTTGTTATGGATGGCTGCACCCATACCACATATATCATGTACTTGAGATATCAGTTGTACTTCTTTACGCAGGTTCTCCGGCGGCAGTGTTTTCAGTTATGCATGTTCTTGTAAAAGCATTTCACCCCTCTCTCTCCCTCGAGCCTCATGCTTTAGGGGGCATCTGTTACACAGTAATTTGTCACCGTTTATCACCATCCCTGTTTCCCCTCTCCCGTACATTGGAGGACTCATTCTGGGACTTGTGAGAAGTGACATAACCTGAAACCACTTGCATTATATTCCTCTAAGTGTGAGCTTCATATGCCCTCAAGACATCTCCTGCAGTATACCCATAAAAACAACCCTTTTTGCATTAGCGCGGGTCCACAGAGTACTTCCCGTGCCAATGGAGGAAATCATCTAAAGGGGGCATGCCAGTTGGCGCTCTGTCTCAGAGTCGCACTCGCGCCAACCCAGTTGGGTAAAGTTTTTAACGAACAAACTTCCGAAGGTTCTCCTTAACCCATTCACCAACTAAATCCATGTTGAGATAGGATGGTTTAGCTTCGAATATCCATAGAAGGGAAGTGGTTTTCCACCTTTCATGGAAGCTTCTAAGTGATAAAGCCAATCCCATGGAAATTGTGATTGATCTTATCTCCTTCCCCTCTATCTATAAAAGCTTGTCTCTATGCCTTGGGCAAGCTAGTGCTAGTGATAGTAAGAGTTCCAGGAGTTCAAGAGATTGAAGTTGCAAGAGCCTTCTTTGCATCCATAAGGCCAAATCTAAGTGAGGAGATTCTTGTCACTAAGGAGAGAGAGGCTTGTTTCCCATCCCAACAAGCTTTGCAAGACTTGTGTAGCTGATCACCCAGCCAAAGGAGGATTTGACGTCAGAACTATGGTTGTATTCTTCTTTGTTGTTTATCAATAATAGATGACTGTCATTATGGTTCCACTCTCATTGTCCTTTGTAATGATTGATGTTGAGTTATATCTTTTCTGACTGATATATAATTGCATCTATTGGATTTTATGCTTGTATTTGTGTTGTTCTTTGCATGTGCAGGTGTCCAATCACGGAGATCGTGGGGATCGTGACCGGCCTAAGCAAAGGAACGAGAGCGACGTCTCTTCTATGAATACTAGCGTTGGAATCCAAGTAGGTTCTCATCATCCACCTTTAATTTGCAATTAGGAACTTGCGTGATAGCATTGTTTGATTGTTGCTAGACCCGGTCTAGGCTAGTCGGGATCGTCTCTATCCGCAGAGGGGATTTACCTCCACAACAGGGCCATTGATAACACCTCATCAATTTAAGGATTACAAATCATGCTCTCAGAGTTTGTGATAGTCTAGGGACTCATAGTATAACATTCCCCCCATCAATCACAAGTTTGAATAATTGTACAACACATGTACCAATAAATTTTGTTATCTTCAATATGAAACTATTTAATTGAGCTTCAATGAATATTTGCCCAAAAATAGCCAATATCTTAATATCTATAAGTGAAGAACTGCTATGTTTGAACACATTTGTTGACTAATTGTAATGATTTTATGTTTAGGAGACCAGTTGCAATACTGGAATTCCCAATTACTAATTGCATGTTGATTCAAATTTCACTGACAAGACTTAAAAACTTGAAGGCTAATATCTGATGTTCCCCCTATCAAGTGCAACTTGAGAAGTTTTACAACAATTCATTCTAGAAAGGATCCAAGCTAGGACTTTGGATTCTTTAGATGGTAGGTTTTTCAGCTGACCACAAACCATCTTCCATAGAGATTGGTGGTTTATGGTTTACTTCTAACCAATCCAACATGATTTGAATAGTGTGTTGATTTATGGTTTATCATTAACCATCTTCAATTCATCAATTTACTCCCCTCATTAAAGGTGTAGAAGAGTTTATTTTATTATTGTGCTCCCCCACTTTAGGTGTGGACAATACCATATTTTACTCTTCTTCTTTTACCTTTTTTTGACTAGGTGGTTAGATTGATGTAGTTTCTTCAAATTTAATTCCATCTCTAGGAATTTATCCATCCATATTGAATTAATTTCTTAGATTTCTTCTACTTTCATCACCTTTCAAGTAGGTGATTTTTCTTTCCATAATGAACACAAGGATGGAGATCAAAACATTGACTCTCCATATGACCATCTCTTTGAGAATGCTGGCATTTTTATCAATACTCTTAACTTCATCAAGAAATCATATAGTCACAAATTGAACCAGTTTGGAGAAATTTAGAATATGAAAGTTATTTTGTTTGGTGTATCCCATTCCATTCTGATTTATGTTGAATGATATTTATTCCTAACATTTAAAATGATCTTAGAAAGATATTGATGTTTTTCTTTGACATCTTCACATTGTTATTGTTGTTTTATCTTGGTGATTCATTTGCAATTATTAGGTCTTTTGTATCACAAGAAGATTTGATCATGTATATTATTTCATATATGTTACATGGTACATCACACTTTTGAATAAGACCTTTTGTACACCGTGTTGCATCATTATGCTCTAATAGATCCTTTGTGCCACAACTTATATGAATTGTTTGGATAAATTCATTTGTATCACAAGCTACATTTTCCTTTTGTATTAGATCTTTTGTATCACAAATTGCATTGAAATTTATTGTATATGTTGCAACAATATTATCATCAATTTGATCCTAGTTTTCTCTTAATTTAGTATGAATTGTATCAAGCAATTGATCCTTGATATCTATTTCTCTTTGAATATTTTTTTGCATGGTGGCTTGTTGGGGCCTGACCCAGGTTCGGAGTTAATTAGCCAAACAAATCCCTGTACTACTGGCCCTTTCGGCAACAATCCACAGAGCGCGGACTGAGGTATCACCCGAAGTAGTATGGGAGGGTTCTAGAACCAAGATTCCGCACCCTGGAGATGTCTGAGAGGTTCGACTGGTCTCACTATTTGTCCCTGCGCACAGGTCGCTTTGCGCACTTCCCTATTCCTTACGCCTTGATACATTGCCTTTGCACAGCCCTAACCAGCGATCATGGAGCTTCTGCACTGTTAGAGCCACGCTCTGCGTTATTACCCGAGATCTTACTTATCTTCCTATACCAGTTAATTACCTTCGCGTACTTGGATGTCTTATGTTATAATTAGTTATACAAAACATTCAAATAAGTTCGCACAACATATAAACAGTGTGCTTACAAATTATACCCAATCATATATTAAAATAGGAAAAGATGCACAAAAATATGGTAAACTTTCTCTTTATTGATTCTTCCAAAGGTTACAGACTCGACTTTCCCTGCACACTTAGCTGCAGAGGTCCTTGCACTCAACTGCGGACTATTAGGCCTCTGTGCACTCAGCTGCAGAGCCTTTCCCTACCCTATGACCCACAGACACATTTTACCCTTACGCTTAATCACTTAGATTTCTCCTACTCTCCTCTATTCTATCTCAGCTATTATTTATCTTATACACTTAGAGCCTCACTCTATTTATACAATCCCATGGTCTACAAACCTTGGGTAGGTCTATCTAGCTGACATTACATTACAAAACTAGGGCAAACAACCCTATGACTCTATTATGATTTCGTGCCCCGCACCCGCAATTCGCAGAGCTTTTAAAAAAATATTCGGTCAAAACTTAGGCTTTAAGGCCCAAAACCTACCTTGGAGGGATTCCATGCCCAACAGGCCCCCAACATAAACATCATGACTCGCCCTCGAGTCACTTTGTCGGCGCAGAGTCCTTCCAACTCTACTCGAACTGCGGCAAGGTCGACAGCACACTGAGCTACTGCTTGCTGGATCTACTGCATGCGTTGTTCCGAGACTGCAGTGTTAGAAGTGCTTCTCTTCATCTATGCCTATATCCCATGCATGTGTTTATAGTCCCGCACCTTCTTCCAGATCCTTGGAGTGCAAAGACTGTGCTTCTGCCGACTAGTCAGATGGTTGGGCCACCCGTGTAGGGCTTTAATCGGCTGCCATTCAATTTGCTCGGGAAAGGCTCTCCATTTAGTTTGATTAGCTGTACTACGCCTCCGTCTGTGACCTCCTTGTCTTTAAACTTGTTATCCTTGTTGTTAAACTCGTTAAAACAATAGCGAAAAACTTGTTCCCTAGACAAGAATGAGTTTCACTGTCACTAGGCTCATTAAAACATAGCGACAGGTTTGCCCGAAGGGAAAATTATAGAACAAGCATATGTTATCCTCCTCAAGCTTGACAAAAATAAAGAGGTACTGGTCAGCAATGACTAGGGAAAAAGGGAAGAAAACTTGAAGAATTTTATGGTAGTAGGTCGCTCTTGAACATGACACTTTCACTCCATCACCATGATTGAGTCGGGTTGGGATATTCCATTCACTGGTCATATCACCATCGGTCCTCCATACCATCCATCTTTTGGGGTTGACGTTACTAATCCATCTCAGTGTCGCCGATATGTTCAAGTGAAGTCATTCAGTTGAGAAGCCACAATCCAGTTAATGCATCCACTGCAATACCTTCACCCTCCATTTTTCATGACCGCCATTCCTGGACCTTGTGTCGTCAGATCATTTTCACCTCCAGAAAATCATTTGCTTCGTTTCATGTCATAGATGTGGGATACATTAAGGCCCTCCTATGACAGGTCACTTCTTGTCGATATCAGCTCATTATCCAAGAATTTGACTTAGAAACAACCCTTTCAGTACTTTGAAGCTTACATG
Source organism: Pinus tabuliformis (assembly GCA_031772625.1). Lineage (NCBI taxonomy): Eukaryota > Viridiplantae > Streptophyta > Pinopsida > Pinales > Pinaceae > Pinus > Pinus tabuliformis. The sequence continues at coordinate 675,205,872 of CM062815.1, forward strand.
CCTCAATGGCAAGTTTCTCACTTCTGGCGACAGGTTGACATCAATGGCCTTCGACCGAAAGATTTTGCGTGGTGTTCGACATCGGATCATATATTCACACCACGTGAATTGTATTGTAGTACCTTGAGGGTCATTATCATTATCAGTGATTCCTCTCGTGTCTATTAACAACTCACATTATTGGCTGGTAATCAGGCAATGTCTTTCCATGTTCGACTTCAGAACATCCTTTCACATGGATCGACTTGTACATCAGGGGAAGATTGAATGAGTTTGAAGACCCTGGATCTAGTTTCATCCATCCGAGCTACGATATATTTAGGGACATAAAGACATCAAATGTACACAGAAGCTACACAGATGGTCATCCAAGCTAGGGATGATGACCATACATATGAAGAATCACCAGTTTGCAACTGCAGACGATTATCTGTTCTATGTACATGAAAATGAATTTATAAAGCTAAGCAAGGGAATGCCTGCCTCAACTAGATCATGAAAAATTATATGATGATGATGTATTGTATTGTATCTTATACAGGTCACCTTCCAGTTCGAAGACCTCAGATCCTCATGATAAAGCATTTCATCTGACATCAAAGATTTACTACTTCATGATTTAGGGGGGCAACTGTTATAGACATATTTGGGCACTTCAACCCCAATCTTATATGTCAATAAACTAGGGCTCTTTAACCCATAAAAGGTGTTGTTTGATACGCTAAAGGATCATGGTCAACTGATTACATCATTCCCCAGAAGTTCCACCTGAAAATCCACTCAGAATTGGCCAAAACTAGACCATACTGACTGCTCCACTGTCAGGGTGCGATGCATACTGATTCCTACACTAGCCAGATGCGATGCATACTGAAGAGGCCTTCTGTGGGGTGCGATGAGTGAGAACGTACAAATGTCTGAGACAGTTTGCTAAGTGGATGATCATGGAATCTTCTAGAAACTTCTCCTATGACACTTGCCTCTCTGAATTCGCCTAGGGATGAGTAAGAGATCCAAGAAATCTCCAAGTGGAATGACACTAATAAAAAACCCAGAGATGACTCACACCCTTGCACACATCTATAAATGGATCGCTCATCTGAGAGATCTAAAGGTTGGAATTTTGTAATTTGCAAGGAAGTGCTGATAGTTTGTGGTTGAGAAAGAGCATTGTATTGTTGGTGCGATCTTGCTTTTCATGAGGTGAAGAGGGCTTTGATGCTAAGAGGATGATGCTAGATCAAACAGCTGGGTTGTAATTCTCCCTTCATATTTAATAAAGTTCTTTGAGTTTTCCTCCATACAATTGTGTATTTGTGAATGTTGTTATTTGTGAATGCCATTGTATGTTCAATGTATTTCTGATTCTGCAATGCTTATGGTATAATAGATCAAGATGCTTTGACGGTGTTTTGTTACTTTGTTTCTACAGGTATTCCCTAAGCAGGATAAGTAGGAGAGGAGTTGCAAGCTTTGTCAAGGGAGAGAGAGATCAAGCAAGGAGTTAAGTGGAAGATCCAGGTTGGTTCCTTTGCCTCTCTCTTATCTATCATACATAGAGGAAATCGCAAATTGCTTTGAATTGTTTGTTTCTAGGATAACTGCCAATCCTAGAGGGCTAGCAAATCGAAAAGACACTAGTTTTCCCAGAAAAAAAATGGTGACTGCACTGGGGACCAAATATATGTTTTTTTGTTGTTTTTATTTGTTTTATAAACTATAGACGGAGCCCAAAGTTAGCTAGATAGCCTTTGAACTGCTCTTGCTCTACAATTGCATAGTAGATGAATGCTGCTTCAGTCAATCTCCGGTTTAGTTTATGAATTGAACATTTGACTTACAAGCATTATAGATGCCCTTTTGGTAGCTCAGTAACCTCTTAAGATCATTCCTCAGTACTTTTCTCTTTATTGTCCATCATAGCTAAGCTTAAATCACTGAAATCAGTAGCAAATTTGAGCCAAAACCCATCTCAGTTGTGCTCCTTGGCCCATCGCACTATCTGTCACTGTCAACCAGTATGCATCGCACTTCCTGAGTGTAGTAGGTGCGATTCATACTTGTTTCTATGAAGCATAAGTGCGATGACTAACTGAACCTATTTCCATCCTTGAAATTTGGGTTTTTTGTCGTTGTTTTCAGTTCTGTTTAGTTGATTTGCTGCTTATGAACAATACCTCATTACTGACGCTTGCTTGCATTACATAGATCAACCTCCATTGATTAGGATTAGTAAATGTTTTTATGTATTTTTCCATCATTTACGATCCTTTGTCGAAAAGTTGCTTAAATCGATCTATCGTTTTGGTACAAAAAGTGTCGTAACTGTCGTTTTGTGTCAAAAAAGAGAAGTGTTGTGAAGTCTTCCTTCCTTGGATAGTCGATTGAAATTTTCTTCAAGTATTTGACTTGATTTGTTAATATTTAAAGTGTCGAAAGCATTTTCTCTTTGAAATTGAAAAGTGTCATTTAGTCTTCCTTTCCATTTTGAAAAAGAAACTATCGAAATGTCGCTTTGAATGAAATATTTCAGATATTTGCTATGCTTAGTTTCCCTTTTTGGCATTTCTCACATTAAGAGAACGAAAAACAAATACATGCATTTGCATTTGCATTTAAACTGTGTGCGAAAAGTGATTTAGGAAAAGTGCATTTAGTGTGTGCTCTTTGCTCTTTGTTTGAAAGGATCATATTTTTCTTTCCTTAGTAGATAGGATTTTCATTGCTAAAATAATCAACGTTTGTTTATCATTGTAGATTGCATTTTTATGAATTTCAAATCTACATCATGCGGTGAACCATTGAAAGGAAAACTTTTAAACAAGATCAACTTTAAAATAAATTTCAATGAACTTAACAACACTTTGGAACCTAACGCAACACATCTAGAGGTCTAGGCTAGAGACGTGTTCCGACGTCGTAAAATCTAGTAACTATTATTTTCATCAAAGGTTGGGTGATTCCTCCTCTTTGATACGAAAAGTGCTAGCACGGACTTGTGCTCCTCGTACCGTCGAGTATATATTGGGAGACCACAATAGGCTTATATCCTTTATCCATAGGAAGCCATGTCTGTAGCCCTATTGACCGCAATGCACTGAACATAGCATTCGGGAAGATTGACTGCCGTACATAAGTCCTTGGTAATTTCTCTTTAATTTATCACCAAGGTGTATATTGTAGTTTTGCGATTGGTTTGGTAATCCCTCTATCTAGATTTCCAGAGTAGTCACTTTCGTTCCTTTTCGACTCCTTAAAAGGAAAGGTCCATCTGAGCACTTGTCACTTCAGGCTCATTAAAAATCGAAGGTGACTAGAGTCATCTTTAGCTTTTTCTCGACTCTTAAAAATTGGAAAAGCAAAGTTGTGTCAAAGCGTCATTAAAATTTATTTAATTCGGAATAACATTTTCCCCATTAATTTTGAGTTGATCAAGTAATCCACAATCGTGGAAGAAAGTCAATTAAAACCCCGTCGTTCGCGGAGATTAGCGAGTCAACTGTCTTTGACTCCAGAAACGAAGCCATTCCGGGAAAAATGGTCTCGTTTAACTGAGTCCAATTCACCTGATTTATTTGAAACTTGTGTTTCAACATCGTCAGAGACTACAGTTACTTTGATCATTTCTGGTACATCTGCCTTTACAGAAGAAGTTCCGCAGTTACAAGAGGACATTAGAACTGATCCTAGTGTAACGGTAAACACTTCTATACCTGAAACAACTCCATCTAGAGTTGATCCAAAGACTAAAGTTCACTCACCTAAACATCTGGAAGTTGAATTCTAGAATTCAAAAGGTGTCACCCCTCCAGTATCTGTCACTGCAGAAGCTATACCTTCTTCGGCTCCACAAATATTTTATAGACCGGATGGTCTACCTCTTCCACCTGGACTGATTGCTATAGAGGAGATAGTAGAGGATCTTCCATCTAGTACCCCATTACATTTTGGAATTGGGATCCACTTATATCCTTCTACTCCTGAAGTTAGTTCTTTTAATCATCCTTCATCGCAAGTTCCTGTCCAATCACTAGGAAACCTTTTGGATAGACTAAACATGTCTAAGAAACAATCAACATCTAAAATTGTGTCATCTGATACAGCTACGACAGAGCTTCCTGCTGTCGTTCCTACTATTAGTGTCAGTCTTCGCAACCTTCCTCCAGTGATCAAATATGTTCTTACAAAGTGATTTTAAGATGTCAAGGTCAAATTTTGTCATTTCAGTGAGTCTTCAAGCAAAATTTGGTCACTAGGCATTAGGTCTAGGGTTTGCTTTTACTCCTTTAAAAGTTGTCCAAATGTCAGTCCATGTCACCATTCAGCTGAGTGTATCGTCATTCAAAGGGTTTTCATCATCATTTCAAGTTCCACTGGGTCATTTTACACCTTGTTCATGCTTCAGTTGTGCCTAGGTAAAGTTCATTTCCCTCTCTTAGGGTTTTGAAGGTAATTTCTCTTAGATGGTCAAATCATTAGCAAAACTTGTATCTGGATGTTCATACACCTTCCCCTATCCTTAATGTACCTTATTAAACACTTCCCATCACTGATATCCCTCAAATTCCTCATTTTTGCACAAACCCTAGTTTCTTGCTACAACTTGGCAATTTTCTAGGCTAGACCTATGTTTTTCCCTTTTGGACCCCTTCCCCTCACTCAATATTTGAAATTCCACTTTCCCCTACTTCTTAACATCTCTCCCTACTTCCCAAAATTTTCTCAAGAATTTAGAAGCCACTTATCCCCTTCATTTCACTTCATTTAGACAAATCCCGTGTTCCACACATCGGGATAGGTTTTACTCCAATGATGTTTCTGAGAAATAAAAGATGAATTTGGGAAAACTGAGAGAGATTTTTTTCCATAATAGGCGAAGGAAGAAAAACCTCGTTCACTTTTTACACAGGTGCTGTGGTTTTAGAGGAATGTCAAAAATACAATTGCCTCGGGAGAATTAATGCACCTCTGAAGTGACCTTGGGAAAATAAAGTTTTCTCCTAGCTTGGTTGGCCAAATGACTTGCTTGATGAATCAAATGATAACTCTACACAAGGAGCTTTCCAATGAGCTATCCTGAGATCAATTGGGAGTTGAGGAAGCCCTTTAAAAGTTGACTACAACAGCACTATGCCTTTAGGCAGCCTCATTTTGCACATTTTGACCAGTCTTAGGAGATTTAATTTTTGACTAGGCAAATGAACTCCAAATAGAAAAATTCTAGCTGGGTTGGAAAGTATACTCAAATACCTTTCCAACAAGTCATCCTGTACCCAATGTGGACACCAGGAAGGCCTCCAAAAGTCTCCTGGAAAAAGCGTGACGCGTTGGGCAGGTGGCGCGATGCTCATAACTGGCGCGGCGCATTGGGTTGCAATTTCTAGTGCAAATTTACACTGGCGCGATGCATAGAGAAGGCGCAGCGCGTTGGGTTTGATGCACGGCGCATATAGCCAGCAAGCCCAAAAACTTAAAAAAATTTCTCCAAAATCACCCAATATGCTTGGATCATCATTTGTACAAGTAGGTTGAGCTTCTCTCATAGCTTTTCATCCAAATTTGATGGTTGTTTGATGGTATTTGTTGCACGGTGAATGTTTAAAGAAAACAAACCCTACCTCTCTCTCCAAAAAAATGGTATTAGGGTTTTGTGTTAATTTTTTGTGGCTGCCAAATTATCCCCTCACCTCAATCACTCCCTACTCCATTTTCCCTTGATTTCCCTATTCCCCAAATTCACTAATCCCCTCTCCCCATTCCCAAAGCCCCAAACTCAAACTCCCAAACCCTATGTCCCATACTAAAAACTCCCATAACCCTTGTTCCCTTGATTAAACCCTACCCCTAGCAGTCCCTAAATCCCTCACTATTTTTCCCCTCCACAGTCCCTTATATCATTGTTTCCCTTGGTGCCAAAGTCAAGATACATCATAAAATCACCTATTTTTCATCAAGACAGTTCAATCACCAGCAGATATGGCATATAATTCTTCATATGAGTATGAAGAGGAGACACACAGTGACTCACCAACAGGAGTAAATGTACCCAGGAGACCTCATAAAGGTCTCAAACATGTTAGAGAAGAGCCCACCTCATTGACTCAAATGCTCAAGCACATGAAAAACCATTATTGGGCACGAACTCATGTTTGCAAAGTGAGGATCAAAATCCTGAAGGCAAGACTAAGGAGGGCACTAAAACAACACAAAAGGAATGATAGGCTCCGAATCTTGGTTGAAGCTTCTTTGGCTGAGCATGATATTTGATGATGGACCTCCAGTCCAAATTTCAGCAAATTGGAGAAAATTTTGCCAATTTTGAATTTTTTGGCTTCAAAACAGATTTTCCTGCCCAATGCGTAGCGCCACTTGGCACGCGCTTATAATTGGGAGATCCTCTGGAGGAAAAATTTGCATTTCTAGATTTTTTATGAAAAGTTATGCATTCTCATGAATTACCTAAGGATTTCATCAAGTTCTGGGTTGCCTAAAGGGTCAAAAACACACAAAAAATGACCTTTCTGCCACCTTTTGCACCCACAGGAAGCAATGTTGGGAGATTGGATTTTTGGAGGGGCAAATGGGCACCAAATCTAGAAATTCCACTTGGGTTGGAAAGTAGATAGGTAGAGCGTTCCAAAGAGCTATCATGAGCTCAATTTTGACTTCAGGAAGGCCCTCAAAATCAGCCTCAAAGTTGTGCTACGCATACAGATTTTAGGCGCGATGCATAGGGAAATTTGGCCTATTTTTCACTCAGCAGCTCAGAATTTCGCCTAGTTTTGCCTAGTTTGACTTTTTCACTTTCCTAATGGAAAATTTGTGATGTAATTTGATGTATATTGATGTAAATATGTTATATTTTCACTTGTAGAGGTAGATTCATCAGTTTAAAGGTTGTTTGAAACTGAATGAATCGGTTCCCTTGTTTCTAGAGGCATGCTGTTATGTTGCCTAATTTCTAGTTCTCAGTTTAGAATCAGTTGGATCAGCTCCTAAAAGTGTGAGCTCGACCCCTAGAGGCAAGGATGAGCTATGTTTGTCTATATTATATTTTTTTTCAGTCATTAGCATGGTTGGACACTTGGGATTGCTTGGCACTCCATTGTACACTTGATTTTTGCATTTTTGGCAAAGGAAAGACCAGGGTTTGCAGCACTTTTTGGGATCCCTGTGGCTCTGTGTTTGATGGTTTTCTTCTCTATGTAATTTGTAAGTTCATTGATATTTGTATGTACCATTTCCTTTCTCTTTTGCTTCTAAAATTAAACAAATGAGTGACAAAGGTAGAATTCATTAGCTTGCTGTGCTTTGCCTTTTAGTTTTGTTTAATTTTCAATGTTTTCTTTAGTCTGAAGAGGATTCTTGATACCCTCTTGCTCTCTTCAGCTTCTCACTAGTCTGAACCCTCCATTTTTACAAATCAAAGCATCAAAACGATTGCCTTTCTTGCCCCAATCAAAACTCTGCAAAACTGGCCTTCATCCCCAGACCCAAATTTGCCTTTCCCTTGATTCCAACAAAACCCCCAAAAAATAAATCAAATCCTTGCACTTTATACCTAGCCTAAAATCAGAAGATATTTTAGTCATCTTAAGCCCCAATTGATTATCTTTTCCTGAGATTGACCCGGAGAGAGCCCTCTCCTGTCCTCGTAGGGTTGGCTACCAGGCTGAGCGTGGTTTGATGTTGGCCCTGGATCCTACCTTTTCAGCCTGAGGTAAATCTAGTCACTAACACCTACGATGTTTGCCGGTATACCATCTGTCCCATCTAGTTATCAATCACTAGCTGGAGTCCACACAGGGGTTGTTTCAATGACATGGTCTGTTCCTATTTGTTCATCTGGAATCCCATCTAGTATTTCTTATGTTGAAACTTAGCAAATTGATCCTGCATGCTAGTATCAATTTGGACAGACTAGTCTTCAAAGACTGATATATCCTTTGAACACTGGACTGCCACGATATGGAGGACAGTATGCTTTTTCATTTTTCCCTCCTGGGGAACAACCATATGAGAGTTCACAACAAAATTTAGGTGAAACTAGAATTATATCCAGTGGTTGGGTACTGTTAGCTACCTATACCAATAGGTTTCATATTTCATGATTGGCAAATAAAATTCCAAATATGCTCTGCTTTGGTGATACAAAGATCCCATATTTCCAAGAGAAAACATGTGTATATAGCTTGATGTTGACTCAATTTTGATGGATGGTCCAACAGCCTAATCTGGATCATGCCATGTTTCAATTTTCTGTTGTAGAATAGAGAAAGAAGTCTATCCAAACTGTTTAATCTTGGCAGACCAGTAGTTAGGTAGAGAAGTAAGGTTCCCAACTGCTTAATCTGGGACCTTGGAAGCAATAAGGATAGTTCTAGATAGAAAATCAAAAGAAAAGGCCAAAAGAAAAGAAAAGGCACATAAGGGTCTGCAAGTCTAAATGCACCCTCTATGAAGAAATAAAAAATGCTAGGCAAGTAGATGGGTAGGTAGATGGGGTTGCAAAAATGTCATTACTTTCAATTGAATTTTGCTGGTCTAACATGAAGGAAACATCAATTGATAGAGAAGCTCCTCTTCTCCATCATTTGGCAGCAATACAAAGCAGCATGTCTAACTTCCTATTTCCCTCCTTCACATTCATTACTAACATCCCTTCACCAGTTGTGTTCATGAGAGAATTCAAGGTTTTATGTTGGTTCTTATTCCTTTAAAAGCCACATTTCTTGTCTAAAAATTCTTTTCATTTTGATATACTTCCTAAACTAAGTTGATTTCATATAAAACTTAGTGTTTCACCCGCTTCCCCCACTCATACTAACTCCTAACTTCTTATTATCTAAATCCCCTATATTCCCTTTTTTCCTTACTATTATAAACACTATGGTGTATAAACCCCAAGCATTATATAAATATCCCTTCCCCTTTGGCATTATAGCCATATGTTCAAAGTCAGGGATTAAATTGACCTCTGGTCAGTTTAATAACCTAAGCCCTGCCCCTCTTTCCCTTCAGAAATCATCTAAACCATTAACCCCTTCATTTGCAAAAGAAACTTGTGAAAAAACCCCATTATTACCCATAACCCGCTTTATTTGTAAAATACACCAAAATAACCCACTTTTCCGTTTTACCCAAAGTATTGGCGCAATACATATTTTCATAAAAATACATTGAAAAACCATACAAATTCGCCAAAATTCAAAAGTCCCCGCCGGGCGCGTCTTCCAAAGAAAATATTATTTTATTCCCCGCCCCCTTCCGTATTGTCCTGGCACCTTGGCGATCCGTCGACCGTCAGATCTGGCTCTTTTCATTGGACGGTCCACATGCATATCGGGTCAGGCCCGAAGTCCGTAGGTTAGCTTCCGAAATTTGTTAGAGGGTGACGTCAGGCCTCTGCCACGCGTCACCCCCAAATTGTATCGGGCCGCCCTCTAACAATCTCGCTTCCGTATAAAGAGTGGTGCGATATCATACCGCTTACCTTTTTTGGTTTTGTGTGAACCCGCCATGCCAACGTCACTACCATGTCAGACCCACGTCATTGCTACATCACTGCCGCGTCAGCGTCCCGTCCGCCACTGCGCCGACTTGCCCGCCACCTCACCATCCCCGTGGACCACTCTCAAGCCGCCACGTCACTCGATGACGTCATGCTGATGTCATCCGACCTTGACCCCACCTGATGACGTCATGCTGACGTCATCCAAAAAAAAGCGCCAAATAACCCAAAAGTCCATATTTATGCCGAAAAACGTCATTTTTGTCACTTTTGCAAAAACGACTGTTGATTACCTCTGCATGTATTTTACGACCAATCTGTCGCCAACCTGCAAGAATCGACTCGAAGACCGTTGGCATGCCAAATCCACCTGCATTTGTCACCTTTGCCGGCAACTCACGAGGTATTTATCCGAATTATTCCTCCTGCGCCTGGTTTTGTCCATAAATCTCCAAAGATAGTTTAAAGGAGTGAAAAAACACAGCATTTACCGGCAAATTCCGGTGTCTAGCCTCCATTTTCAACTGTTGAAACGAAATTCACCTGCAGAGCCTTGTTTATCCAAGTTTTTTCACCAAACCTGCAATCTGTCCGCGCATTCGTGGACTTAAAACCCAAGTTGCTATAATTCACCGTGAAGAGAGTTTTTAAGGCCAAGCATTTGCTCTAGCAGTGCTTTGTGCACTATTTCAATTGCTGCCACTGCCAATATACCCTCTGTTCTTTACAATTCACTTCTTTGTTGCAAAGATACCCCTCTGAGTTTGTCCTGCCCGCTGTAACCAGTTCTAATACAAATTATAGTACTCCTTAACCATGGACGCACCAGTAGCACCTGTGGCCCTGAATATTGCTCCATTAAATGCCCCTCAGAGAGAGTTGGAGTGGAAAGCATTAGCAGATCTAGATTATCAAATATCAGAGGAAATGCTAATGCATAGCAAGTACCACATTCACTTGCTAAATGAATTGAAGATTAAGCATGAGAGTGGAATGGATGTATTGGGCATTTGGGACTCTTTCCTCCCTATCTTCAAGCTCCCTCAGGTCAACCAGTTTCCTGACCTAATCCACCGATGTGCTGACTGCTATGACCCCACTCAGAGGGCTGTGCTTGACCCTTCAGGCTCAGTTGTTTTTTATGTTACCCCTGAAGCCATCAGAGAGATGCTACACTTCAATACTGATAAGAAATTAGTTCCTTTATCACTGATAGATTTGATAAAGCAAGGAGCTAAACTGACAGATGCTCAAGTCACCAAGCTGAATCAATTGTGCATTGACTCTGACACTGTGAAGTACCCTCCCATTTCTCATGTATACCTCAATCAATTGGGCAGAGACCTTGTAGATATGATTAGTCCCATATTGGGCTATAACTCAATAGAATTTGTTGATGAAACTGTGCTGGTGATGATGCTCATGTTTTCCCCTGGCAAGTCCCCAATCTGTTATGACTATGCCACTTACATATCCGATAAAATACATGAGCAATTGATGAACTTGGCAAGAGAAAGGGTATTCAGATACACCTCCTATATCTACCACTTAATCTTGTATTATCAACATGAGAAATTTCCTTTGGTTGTAAAAAGAGTGGATGCACAAGGAAATCCAAGGTCAGTGGTTTATTGGTCCTCTGCCTTCCACTGCAGATCTTATTCTCCATACACTTATTGTGAGTTTATAGACCTCTTCATCCACCCAGCCATGTCTATGCTTCTGAGCTCAGCTCCTCCAAGACTAACTGATGAGATGCAGAGGATTCTTCAGTTGTCTAAGGTATACAACATTGGGGATTGGTACTATTACCAAAACCACACAGTTATCAGAATATATGGGTGTGAGTTGCCCCCATACAGATTACCCAAATATGTGCCTATGATATTGTTTTCCCTCGAATACTTCAGGCAATTTGGGAATGCTGATATACTCCATTTTTCAGGCAAAGGCAAGAAAGCACAGCTCAAAGTCAGAAACCAATTAGGCCACTTCATTTACAATAAAAGGGAGGAAGGTTGGCAAGAGGCAGATAGCATGCTAGAAGCCCTTGGCTTACAAACCAGCTTCCTTTGGAAACCATATGACCCCAATCATTTCATAAGTTTAAGAAGGGTCAGATATAGGCTGGCCAGTTATGACCACTTAAGGTTGCCTCACATAGAAAAATATGCAAATCAAATAAAGTGGAGGAAAGGCACCTTAGAGGAGGCTGCCACACAAGAAGAACTAAGTCAAAGAGCAGTAAAAAATCTCCAAAAGTTGGCTGACTTAGAGCTTTGTTCATAGGTATTTTCTCTTCCAGGCACTCAAGTGGGAGCAGCTGCCTCATCTTCTACAGCACATCAGCAAGCAGCCAAAGCTACTGATCAAGCTTCCAGCAAAGGCAAAGAGAAAGAGATGGAGCCAGAACAGCCACCTCATGAGGAGGTACAACAGCAAGAAACAGTACAGCAGCAGGAAGTTCAGCAAAAGGAACAGCAACAAGAGGGGCAGCAAGAAAAAGAGCAGCCAGTACAGCAAGGAAAAGCAGCTGAAGCCCCAATTTCCACTGAGCAGCAGCCACAACAAATTGTGCCTCCTAGGCCGGAAACAACAGTGGAAGCCTCAGTCCTCCAGACCCCACAAAATGAAGAACGAAATAGAAAGAGGGATAGAGAGCAAGAGACTCCCTATACCACATCAACAACTCAAGGGGAGAAAAGACAGAGGATAAATCCCCTCTCAGAGGAAGAAATGCCTATAGGGCAATCTTTGGGCATGGGCCCACCAAGCATGGAAGTATCGGCAAGTTCCTTTCAGCAGGAACAAGAAAGGACAGTGGGAGGAGAAGTCAGCTCCTCAAGCCACCAAAGGGAAGCTGAAGCAGGCATCAAACAACAATTCATTGATATCAAAAGGAGGAATGAGCCACTCAAGATACAACTCTACAATCACTTATTGAAGATGGCTCCTACAAATCAGCAGAGATTGATGTCTGCATATGATGTACAAGAGGGCAAAATGATAATGAGTCATTTCATGCCAACCGCGTTGCAGCCACAGTCACCTGCAGACTACTTAAGGACTAATCTTGAGGTCCTTGCCAAGGACATCCACCCAATGGATCAAATTGAATTGCATAAACAGACGGGTGAGATGGTGTATGCCTCCTTGGCAGACAAAACATTAGTGAACTACAGGCTGGAAAATAGCCTGAACAACACAGCTGCCCAACTTGAGTTGGAGAGAGCATCCTCTCAAGCAAAGGACAACCGAATCAAAGCTTTAGAGGATATAATCATAGAACTTGGGCATGATCCCAAGGACATCAAGGCTATACAAGCGCTGCTGAAATTAAGAGATGCAGATATGGTAGCACTGAAGAAAATGATTAAGATCCCAGCAACCATTCACCCACAAACAGAAGAGGTTGCCCAGCTGAGACATGACCAAGATGCAGCAGCTATGCTGGTATCATTATACAAACAGCTGATCCAGACACAAGAAAAATTGGGAGAATCAGAGGCTGCACTGCAGGCAGCATTGCAACAAAAGGAAGGGGGCCAAACTTCTCAGCCCCCTCCAGAAATAATCAATTTGGAGGAACCTCCTCAGACTACTGCTCCTCCTACAGAACAGCCAGGACAGACAACACCATCTACATCAGCACCAACACCAACAACAGAGCAGGCTCCAAGCCTGGACATGCAGAAGCTCAAGAATGAAATTCAGGCCTTAGAAGCCCAAATGGCAGAATTGAATGAGGCCAGGGAGAATTTAGTCAAGCTAAATGAAAAATATGATAAATCAAAACAAAATGTAGCTGAGAAAGGAAGAGAGATAAAGGCTCTCAAAGAGAAGATAAAGGAGCTGGAGAAAGAGCTCACCCTGGACAAAGTGGTGGCTGAGCTCAAAACAGTCTTGTGGGCCAACATTGGCCAATCCATCACTGATCAATGGCAATACATTGAGACTATTCATGAGCAGATAGAGCTCATAGGGAAAGCACATAGGGAAATCCAGAGAGCAAGGGCATCTCTAGGCAATATGCCTGAGGTTGCCAATAGAATGATTAATGTGCTTAATAACAGAACAAGTGTTCAGCTGGCAGCAATGGGAATTCCAAACAGAACTGAAACCATCCAGCTGATAAAGAGGGTCCTCACATTGAAAAGCCTGGTACAAACATTAGACAGAAGAAGCCAGGACATGCAAACAGAAGTCAACAGGTTCATGGACAAATTTGTAGCATTACAAAACAGAGGTCTTCCTAGCTTACTGAACAGCGCAGGGAGACTACTTTCACATGAGAATTATGCTAAAAGGGTCAATACATTTGCTACTAATCAGATCACTGAAAGACCCAGTACTTCAGAAGAAACAGGGCCAGCATCTGGGCAAAGTCTCTATAACAGGGTAGAGAACTTATTTTTCATTATGAATGAAATTAAACATCTGTTTGAAGTGCCTCCAAACTTCTACAAATACACAGAGGCAGATGAGACCTTAGAGGCAATTCTGAGACATCAATTGCCCACACAGGAATTTTGGACTAAAATGATACAGTTAATATTGTAAACAAGATGCCTGTAATCAAGTTTTTTCATTAAAATATATAAGTTATCATGCACAGGAAAATTTGATGAATTCAGTGTGCAAGGAGAAGAATGGACTAAGCCAGCTCAGCAAACCTACTCGGCCAACAAAGCAGCACTGACAGCTACAGATGACAGGGCCGAGGAAGCTGCAGCACGACAGAGCCATAAGGACACATCATCCAGCATTAAAACAGAACGTTCAACCGACTCAGTGGCCTCCAAAGGTCAAAAAGTCTTCTGACAGAATTAAAGAGCATTTATTTTGTATTCAAAGCTGTAATAACTTCCTTATCTACTATTCTGTAAAAGTTGGTGAACGTATTTACTTCTCAGATGACTCAACGGTTCAGATATTTTGTATGACCGATTGTATATATTCCCCTTCGCATAAGCTTGCAGGGGTTGTTGTTGATTATCTCTTCTAGAGAACTTATGCTGTAAATTTTCAGAGTATTAATACAAAAGCTGATGGAATTTCCAAAGTTCCGTGTGGTCTGAAGCGTTGTGTATGATTGCTGAATGCTACAGGATTCCTGCGTATTTCATGGAACAATAAGTTTCTTTCACCTGTTCCTTATGTTTGTTGTTTTCTTCATAATCCATTCATGTTCTGTTTCACAGTTTTATAGCAAAGAAAAAGAATAGTTTCAGGACTTATTTCATAGAATACCCTGAACTCAATCTGAGCTATTATGTATGTTTTCCTCAGTTATAGTTATAAGAGTGTAATTCTTAATTGCTGCACCTTCACACTATATCTTTCACAGTGATTATTGTTTCAGGAATTCAAGTTTGCTCCTGTGCAATATATCTCTTTCTCACACCCCCAGCTTAGTGGAAAATTCTTAATTGCTTTTCACTGGTTAAACACACTTCATAATCACAATTTCAAGTTTGTTCCATGAGGTATTTAAATGGCCCTGCAGTTTCAGCAACTCAACTCAATATTTCAAACAACCTGTAGCCACAGACTCCATAGCCCAATGGATTAGAAATATCTGAAGATTTCCACCTTAGGTACAGAGAGACATCCCTCAACCAAAACATAAAACCAAACCCTGAACTCATAACTAGCCTAAAATCTTCACAAAACAGAGACAAATCTTAAAGAGAGAGCCCTCTCTGATTATAGTTGGGCTAGAAACTGTAATCCAAAGATTGGTTAGTGGTTACCCCAGCCGTATTCCCTTGGGAGTCAAAGGGAACAACCTGGGCGTTAACAGGTACCAATACTACCTCAACAACCAAGGGTTGTATATTCAATGCAATCGGTCCAACCTATGTCGAATATTCCAACTACACCTGCTATTGTGACTGTGTCGCAAGTACAAGCACTGCCTATTGTGTGTCAACCTCAAGTCTCTCAGGTTGCAATACAACAACCTCTTGTCTCTATGGCTCAATCACAACCTCAGGTTAGTGCTTCCTTACTTGGAACGACTCAGGCTCAAATGGGTGTTATCACCCCACATCTTGGTCAATCTTCCAGTATTGGGCAACAACAAATGGTCCAACAACCATGGCTAGTACAATACCAACAACCGCAATTCTAGCAAACCTACCGAGGACCTGAGCAACAAGGCTTTGTAGGTAATGGACAACCGCATTTTCAAAATGGTTATCAACAACCACACTATACTGGTTATGTCCAACAACCTTATCAAAGTTACCAGCATCAGATACATTATGTTGATATGCAAAGACCTACTGCTCAGGCGATCCCATCTTATCTTAGGTATGCTTCACTGAACCTGAATCAACAGTTGCCTTTTGTAGCAACTCTAGAATTACCAGATTTGAACTGGCTAACAAATGATCCAATTGCATACACCCCTTGGTGGCCAATGATTCTTCATAAACTTCCCTTCGATATTCCTACATTCAATGGAAATCTAGGTGAATATCCATCGAATCACGTAATGACTTTTCATTTGTAGTGCTCATCTAACACCCTAAATGATGATTTGATTAGGCTTCGCCTTTTTCAGAGAATGCTCACTGGTCCGGTAGTGAAATGGTATATTGAATTGCCTAGAGCTTCATTTGATAACTTCAATGCCCTTGCCACTAATTTTCTAACCCACTTTCAGTTACCCATAAGGTACGAAACGGGGACAGAACTCCTTACCAACTTTAAACAAACAACAGCCACTCACATATCTGATCATATTCATGAGTGGCGACATCGTCGTCGAATGGTAAAGATGTATGTTCCTGATCAGCTTTTAGCTGAGTCGTTTATTAAATCCTTATTGCCTTCTATCACTGAGGACGTGGCAAAAGGAGGAGTTGCCACTGAAGAGCAAGTCATTGCTCATGCCCAATATTTAGACTTGATCTATACTCAGCTGGCAGACTCTATGACAAAATTCCTGATGCTCCCCAACCATAATTTTCCGTTCCTCCCCCTCCTAAATCAAACAGGGACTCTCATGTCGGTGATGGCGTGATCGATACCTCAAGCACGCAAATCGCAAAGGATCCATCTGGTAAAGCCCTTGCAGTCTCTAGTCAAAAAGAAAATGACAAACCTCTTGCCTTGGAGATTAATGCCATGTCATCTGACAAGGGCAAGAATCCAAAGCAACCAGGGGACAAGAAGAAAGGGAAAAGTAATAAGAAGATATAGGAGAATTCAACTCTTGAAAAATATTCTAAGAACCCTACTGGACGAAAGAAACCTCGTGATCCATGTTACAATTGTAATGAGGACCATTACACGAGAGATTGTCCACATCGAGCTGAAGTTAAGAAATTGTTAAAGACTTAAAATACCTCAGCAGTGTTGATTGATCCGTTTCCGAACCCAGAAACTATTCTGGTTGCTATCGATCATGCTTCCACATCCTAAGTGCTTATGCTATCTATCTCAAAACAGCAAAATGATGCTTTGATATCGACAAGGAATAAAGATTATGGGAATCCACTATCGTCGAACAACAAAGCTACAGATCAACCCAGTAGTTCGACAACAACTTCACCAGAAGTTGTTCTACCTTCATTATTGAATTAACTATAAAGCCGCCAAAGGGAGTAGTACATAAATTGACATTTAATCCTCATGCTCGAGTAGCATAGAATTATAATATAGTGGAGGATCTGGCTCAATCGCCATCCGCTATGTCGACACTTGAGGTACTGTAGAATTGCCCCTCCCAAAAGCAGGCTTTGTTATCAGCGATAGGTGGGATTGATCCGACGGATTCCAATCTTGTGGCCTTTAACCATAAAGGATACGAACCTCAGTTACTAGCCCAACTCACCTTCCTTATACAGGTAAAAGCCCTCAATAAAACTGTTCATCGAACAATCATTGATGAGGGGGCATCTACCTATATTATGTCAATGAGTTGCTGGAAAACTTTAGGTTCACCACCCTTGTCACGATAGTCAATGACATTAATAGCATTCGATGGAATAACATACACGCCATATGGGATTTTAAGTAACTTGCAAGTTGAACTGGGGGGCAAGAAAGTAGAAATTGAAGTCGAGGTCATTGATGGAAACCTTGACTACAATATCTTACTGGGAAGGCCCTGGATTTATGCTATGGCTGCCATTGTGTCTACATATTTTAGAAAGATTGCATTTCCCTTCCAAGGTGGAATTACAATCGTTGACCAACTAACCTTTTTCCCCAAAAATTCACAAGCTACTGGAAGCATTCCACTGATCCATGGAAATTCTCAATCTCTTCAAAATGTTAGAGTAGGTCTCCTAAAAGACCCTTCCTTAATGGGTACTTTTTCCCTCCTGCCTCTAAGTAATTTGGCGGAAGTGGCCACAGTGGAGACTTGTCATATGATCTCTTCTACATTGTCTAAGATTAAGAAGAACTTTGACCATTTTGATAGTGTGGATCACCACGAGGTGTTGCCCCCAAGCCCCATAGAATCTTTGTAGCAATCAATTTTCTGGGCTTGGGCAGCAAACCTAGATCAACACTCAACGAGTGTTTGGATAGATAGGTCTCTAGAGTATGGTACGTCTTCCGATCCTTGGTCTCGTATACATGCTATAGACGAAGGCATCATCCAATCAATGATGATAGGAGAGACGCCATGGGAAGATTACCACCATCGTTCCCACCTTCAAGATAACAGTGAAGATTATTCAAGTGACCTTAATCATCCTTCAGTTTTTGATTTTTTATCAAATATTGTAAATACAGTGGATTCCAAGCAAAACCTGTCCAATATTGAAGAAACTATCGCTATTAATATCTCAACCAAACCTAATGTTGTAGAGAATATTCATGTTGGAAAATCTTGTTCTCCATAAGAACTGGAAATTTATTGCACTCTCTTTCGCAAATTCAGAGATGTCTTTGCATGGTCATATGAAGAAATTCCAGGCATTGACTTGAGAATTTTTGAACATGAAATCAAGATGTATCCAAATGTCAAACCAGTATGACAACGGATTTGACCTGTTCACCCAAAGAAAGCCGTTGCCATTAAGGCAAAAGTTGAAAAACTTTTGCATGCTGGTTTCATTTACCCTGTTCCTCTCACTGATTGGGTATTGAATATTATTCCTGTGATAAAAAAGCAAGGAACAATTAGGGTGTGCATCGATTATAGGGATGTAAACCAAGCATGTCCAAAGGACAACTATCCTACACCCTTCATCGACCAGATAATTGATGAATGTGCCAGATGCGAAATCTTTTCATTCACGGATGGATTTTCCGGATACAATCAAATCAATATCTGCCCACGGGACCAGTCAAAGACTGCATTTATATGTTCGTGCCTGGCACATTCACATATTGTAAACTACCTTTTAGTTTGAAGAACGTAGGGGCAACTTTCAGAGGGCAATGAACTATGCCTTCCATGACATGAAGCACATCGTTCAACCGTATCTTGACGATATACCAGCTCATTTGTGAAAGTGGACTGATCATCCGCAGCATTTGAGAGCCATATTTCTACATTGTCGACACCACAAGATACGACTCAATCCACACAAGTCTGTGTTTTGTGTTGGTTCTGGTCGATTACTTCGTTTCGTAGTTTCTAAGGACGGAATTCGGCTTGACCCATTTAAGGTTCAGGCAATCCTTGACATGTCTCCACCTTCACATTTGCTTCAAATTCAGAAACTCCAAGGGAAAGCTAACTTTCTGAGGAGGTTCATTTCACATTATGCTGAACTCACTAAAGGTTATATGCGTCTTTTGAAAAAAGAAGTACCCTTCCACTGGGATCAGGTTGTGCAAGCTTCCTTTGATGCTTTAAAAGATTCCCTGATAAAAGCATCATTAATGAATGCTCCTAACTATCAAAAGGACTTTAACTTGTATCTCGCCGCTGCAGATACAACCATCACCATGGTTTTAGTGCAAGAAGATAATGGAATAGAACATCCTATATATTATTTAAGTCACAACCTTAATGATACAGAAAGCAAGTACTCTTATGTTGAAAAGCTAGCTTTAGCAGCTGTTCAAGCAGTACAGAGATTTCGACACTATGTTCTCTTTCGCAAGACCACCATTGTGTCAGACTACAACCCTATGACCTACATACTATCGCGTCAACTACTAGGGGGAAAATATTCCAAATGGATAGCCATTTTGCAGGAATTTGATCTGGAATTCACCAAATCCAAATCAAATAAGTCTCTTGTCTTCGCGGAGTTACTTAGTGACCTCCCATAGTCATCCAACGATTTAACATCTAAAGCATCAAACGTGGATGAGACTCTGTTTTTGATATCGTTAAGCGATCTGTGGTACGGAGATATACTGGTCTATCTCCAAACCCAAACTTTTAGGTCTAACACCTCTCGATCTGAATAGTGGCATATTCGATACCAAGCCAAGGATTACCTGATCGTTGGTGATACACTTTACCATTGTGGTGTCGATACAGTTCTGCGAAGGTGCCTCACGCATGAGGAGGCCGAAAAAGTCCTGAATGACTGTCATTCAGGTGCGTGTGGGGGGCATCTATCTGGTTATGCTACTACACAAAAGATCTTACGAGCTGGTTACTTCTGGCCCACTATATTCAAAGATTACATAATTACAGTCAGAAGTTGCCATGCTTGTCATATTTTTTTATCACAAAACCAGATTACCACCTGCACCATTGCATCCAATAGTTGCTGTTGGGCCATTCGCTAAATGGGGCATAGATTTCATGACATGTAACCCCACCTCAGCCGGGGGGCATGGGTATATTATAGTCGCTGTCGACTATTTTACAAAATGGGCCGAGGCGATGCCTACATTAAACAACAGTGGCGAAACGGCTGCTCTTTTCTTTTTTAATCATGTAGTCTTTAGATTTGGTGTTCCACAGGTTGTAGTCACAGATCATGGATCACATTTTCACAATCACATGATGGTTGAATTGACTGCCAAATTAGGACAATCCCTTGATATTTCTACTCCATATTATCCGTAGGCTAATGGACAGGTTGAGGCAATCAACAAAGTCCTTAAGTGCATGCTGTAGAGAATGATTAGAGTCCACAAACAGAATTGGCATTTAATCCTGTACTCAGCTCTATGGGCATATAGGACTTCGGTGAGAAATGCGACCGGATTTACAACCATTTCAGTTGGTGTATGGTCTGGACACTGTCTTACCAATTTAGTGCGAAATTTCATCCCTCAAGCTCGCAATTGATCTGATTCCCAAAACTTCTAAAGAAGAGGCTCATTTCTTGGAACTAATCCACCTGGATGAAACCCGTCGTGACGTTGCGCTGGCTAATGAAGCACATAAGAAATGTGTCAAGGCGCAATTTGACAAAAATGTCAAGCCTCATGTCTTCTCGGAAGGTGATCTAGTATTGCTTTACAATCAAGACTCTGATAAATTGGGAGCGGGTAAGTTCGAACCATTATGGATGGGCCCCTACATTGTTAAAAGGGTATTGACAAAAGGAGCCTACGAGCTGGTCGATTATGATGGGATTCCACTGTCACAACCCGGAAACAGGTTGTATCTTAAACGTTACTATGCTTGATTAAGTGTAGTAAATTCTTTGTATATATGTTTTATTACATTTTTGTTTTTTTTTAGAGTTATCATTTTGGTTAGGTAATCCACTTTGCATTTGTTGCAGATGTCAGAATTTTTGGAACTGTTTGTTGGGTATAATGATGGAGCTAGTCGTAGTACGCGGAACCTATCTTCTACGGCGTGGGCCATTTTTGCTCCAAGCGGCGAGTTAGTGAGTTTCAGGGGGATATGTATTGGTCGATCGACGAACAACATCGCTGAGTATAGCGCGTTGATTGAGCTTCTCTCTGATGCCATTTTGCATGGCATACACTGACTTGTTGTCAGGCTAGATTCGCAACTCATCATTCTATAACTTACTGGCGTTTATTCTGTTCAGAACCCAGCTATTTATCGCATGTTCCTAAGAGTCAAGATTTTGGAAAGACAGTTTGATTCCATTCAATATCAACACATTTCCATAAACTTAAACACATTGACAGATTCATTAGCAAACTATGTGTTAGATAGACATTTGTAGCATTTGTAAAGAAAGAATTTCACATTAACATTTGCATCAGGATCTCATAACTTAACCAAAGTAAAACTCCGAAAATCAAAAATATATAACTGTTTATAGTTTTTACAAAATGTTTTGTGTCCAAGAAAAAATTGGTCACATGACCAAGAAACTCAAAAATGAATGCAGAAAAGCATCCTAGACTAATGATGCTGGTGATAACATGTCACCACCTGTGCAATCATGTGCAAGAGCCGGGTCCATCGACTTGGCACACCAGTAGTGTGGCGCTGTAACCTCAAGGGTAACTCATCAGTCCTGACATCTTGAATATTGAGAGTGAGGCCCTCGATATGATCCTGCAGCACTGCCAGGGTCTCCGATATGTCCAGATCACAAAGGATGGCCCTCCCTACAGCCTCTCCTACTGGAGCGTCATCTGTCATCCGCGGGTGCGCCACTGGTTGCACTGGTCCAATATTTGCACACACATATAATTTTTATTACTCTTGGTAACATTTAAAAACACAAAAACATTATAAAACTGATAAACAAAGATGTGGTCGAATCATTTTACCTATAGCACTCCACTGCTTTCCAGCTGGTAGCGCCAAATCCGGGTCACCTCGGAAATCCATCCCAATGTATGGATACTTTGCAAAGACCATCTCCTGACATTGAACCACTCGAGAAAGGCATCAAAGAAGGAAATCTGTGACTGACCGGCATGTCTAGCCATAAGATCAACCCATCTCTGCCTCCGTGGTTCCCCCGGTGTTGGCAATCCTAGTGAAATGTACTGGGGCTGCATTAGTGGAATCCTCTCCAAGGCAAAAGCAGTCAATATGGAACCACAGCCAAAATTCTTGGTTCTTCCATTCTTTACTTTGGAGAGTTGTTCTTTTATGACAGGAAATACTGCCTCACACCAGTTGAACACCTTCAGTTCCAGGCATTCCAGGGTATACTGCATGTAAGATCTGTTTGCCAAATGCAAAGCCGCGCTACCAGCCAATCTAGCAAAGGTAAATAAAATAGTCCTCACGGACCGATCAGTGACATCCCGTATATTGATCTTTCCATCTCTGTTGGGCTGAGATCCATCTCTATAGAACTAACGAATGTAATCTTTCACGGATTCACCCCCATGAGCGAATCCTGAAAGTGAAAGAGGGGCACCACGCCTCGACAACCCCGCCAGAAAGTAAATGTCCTTGATTGTCAATGGAATGGATTTACCTCTAATTTGGAATACCTGGTCAATCAGATCCCAAGCATCGAGAAAATATTGCAACAAACTGATTTGTTGCCTCATGCTGGATATGTGGAAGAACTTCAACAAGCCATAGTTTCTTAATGCAGCAACTGTGCCCGGGTCATGTAAAGAAATCATGTCCTCTTCTTCATGTTCGCATTCATGCCATGTGACAACCATCTTGATCCAAAAAAAATCTAAAATGCAAACAAAAGATGAGTTAGGATCCAAATTTGAGCAAAAAAAGCAAAATTTTGATGAAAAATCACTGTGTAAAGATGCCCTTCTATGCCCATCACCCCTACCTTTGAGCAAGGTGGGATGCATACTGACTAGCCAGTTGGCAGCTCAGTATGAATCACACCTTTCGATATTGGCAAGGTGCGATGATTAGGGAACGAGATCTTCAAACCCCAAGGGCCAGAAGTGTGAAATTTTTTTCCTCAGAATCAAGAAAAGATGGAATGAAAATGAAAAGCTCAGGGTTAGCTCCTACTTGGTCCTGACAGTGTGGAGAATAATCCATCAGATGTCCCGAAATCAGCTGATGAAATTTGAGGGGGAAAACCACTCCAGAGCTCCAAAATCCCAAATTTGAAATGAAATGATGAAAATGAAAGGTAAAACTACCTTTTATGGTTACTATTCACGTACTTCAAGTAAAATGCTAGTTTTAATTCATTGTTCATACGTATATATGTATTTCTAATCAGTTTTATGGAGTGATTGAGCAGGTTGAACGACTGATGAAAGAATGTGATGTGCTAAACAATGAATTAAACATTTTGACCACCGTCTGAGCATATGTTGTCACATGATTCGAGCTCGTTAAAAATTAAACCTACCACTGAGCATAGTTCCCCACAGTTCAAGCTCATTAAAAAATGAACCCACCTTCGGTAAATAACCTTTGTGATTGCCATGCTATTAGCCTTTTGAGCCTTGGTTGTGTTCTTGCCATCACCTCCATCCTTTTGGCCGATCATACGCTTCCACTTGATTGTTTACCCTTTTAAGGAACAGCTGTGACGAGTGGTCTTGTTAGCCAACCTCTTCACATCACCATGTTTTGAGAAGTTCCAAGCTTACCCAGAACCAGCTGCTTCCCTAAACACCACTCGTTCCTCAAAAAACAAGTCTCCTTTAAACTCTTTTCAGACTCGTTAAATATCAAAATAATGTCGAGCTATTGGCCTTTCCATCTCGTTAAAGTAATGGGAAGTGCCATCCCTCCTGTATATTTTAATCTTTTTCGGACCTAAGGGATTATCTCACGAAAAAGTTTGAGCGCTTGTTTTATTGGCTCGCTAAAGTGATAAAAAAATCATCCCTTTTGTATTATTTTATCCTTTTTCAGACTTAAGGGATTATGCTACGGAAAAGAACTACTGGAGTTTCCTTTTCGTCCTTTTTCAAACTCTCTAAACATGAAAAGGACCGAGTTATCCTTGTCGTCAAACTTTTTAAAACAATAGCGACAAACTTGTCCCCTAGACAAGAACGAGTTTCACTGTCATTAGTCTCGTTAAAACATAGCGACAGGTTTCCATGAAGGGCAAATTATAGAACAAGAATATGTTATCCTCCTCAAGCTTGACAAAAATAAAGAGGTACTGGTCAGGAATGACTGGGGAAAAAGGGAAGAAAACTTGAAGAATTTTATGGTAGCAGGTCGCTCTTGAACATGACACTTTCACTCCATCACCATGATTGAGTCGGGTTGGGATATTCCATTCACTAGTCATATCACCATTGGTCCTCCATACCATCCATATTTTGGGGTTAGCGCTACCAATCCATCTCAGTGTCGCCGATATGTTCAAGAGAAGTCATTCAGTTGAGAAGCCACAATCTAGTTAATGCCTCAGCCACTGCAATACCTTCACCCTCCATTTTTCATGACCGCCATTCCTGAACCTTGTGTTTTCAGATTGTTTTCACCTCCAGAAAATCATTTGCTTCATTTTGTGTCGTAGATGTGGGATACATTAAGGCCCTCCTACAACGGGTCACTTCTTATTGACATTAGCTCATTATCCAAGAAGCTGACTTAGAAACAACCCTTTCAGTACTTTGAAGCTTGCATGCCTCAATGGCAAGTTTCTCACTTCCGGCGACAGGTTGACATCAATGGCCTTCGACCGAAAGATTTTGTGTGGTGTTCAACATTGGATCATTTATTGACACCATGTGAATTGTATTGTAGTACCTTGAGGGTCATTATCATTATCGGTGATTCCTCTCGCATCTGTTAATAGCTCACATTATTGGCTGGTAATCAGGTGATGTCTTTCCATGTTCGACTTCAGAACATCCTTTCACATGGATCGACTTGTACATCGGGCGAAGATTGAACAAGTTTGAAGACCCCGGATCTAGTTTCATCCATCCGAGCTGTGATATATTCAGGGACATAAAGACATAAAATGTACACAGAAGCTACACAGATGGTCATCCAAGCCACGGATGATGACCCTACATATGAAGAATCACTAGTTTGCAACTATAGACGATTATTTATTCTATGTACATGAAAATGAATTTATAAATCTAAGCATGGGAATTCCCGCCTCAGCTAGATCATGAAAAATTATATGATGATGATGTATTGTATTGTATCTTATACAGGTCACATTCCAGTTCGAATACCTCGGATCCTCATGATAAAGCATTTCACCCGACATCAAAGATTTATGACTTCATGCTTTAGGGGGCAACTATTATAAACATATTTGGGCACTTCAACCCCAATATTATATGTCGATAAACTAGGGCTCTTTAACCCCTAAAAAGTGTTGTTTCATACCCTAAAGGATCATGGTCAATTGATTACATCATTCCCCAGAAGTTCCACCTAAAAAACCACTCAGAACTGGCCAAAACTAGACCATACTGACTGCTCCACTATCAGGGTGCGATGCATATTGACTCCTACACTAGCCAGGTGCGATGCATACTGAAGAGGCCTTCTGTGGGGTGCGATGAGCGAGAATGGACAAATGTCTGAGACAGTTTGCTAAGTGGATGCTCATGGAATCTTCTAGAAACTTCTCCTATGACACTTGCCTCTCTAAATTCGCCTTTGGATGAGTAAGAGATCCAAGAAATCTCCAAGTGGAATCAAGAACAAAAAGTGGAATGACACTAATAAAAATCCCAGAGATGACTCACACCCTTGCACACATCTATAAATTGATCCCTCATCTAAGAGATCTGAAGGCTAGAATTTTGTGATTTTCAAGGAAGTGATGATAGTTTGTGGTTGAGAAAGAGCATTGTATTATTGGTGTGATCTTGCCTTTCATGAGGTGAAGAGGGCTTTGATGCTGGGAGGATGATGCTGGATCAGACAACTGGGTTGTAATTCTCCCTTCATATTTAATAAAGTTCTTTGAGTTTTCCTCCATACAATTGTGTATTTGTGAATGCCATTGTATGTTCATTGTATTTCTGATTCTGCAATGCTTATGATATAATAGATCAAGATGCTTTGATGGTGTTTTGTTACTTTGTTTCTACAGGTATTCTCTAAGCAGGATAAGTAGGAGAGGAGTTGCAAGCTCTGTCAAGGGAGAGAGAGATCAAGCAAGGAGTTAAGCGGAAGATCCAGGTTGGTTCCTTTGCCTCTCTCTTATCTATCATACATAGACGAAATTGCAAATTTCTTTGAATTGTTTGTTTCTAGGATAGCTGCCAATCTTAGAGGGCTAGCAGATCGAAAAGACACTAGTTTTCCCGGAAACAAGTTGAGCGTGGTTACCCCGTGTAACTGGTTCTGCCATTGTTCTATCTCCTCATCAGAATCTGATGTGCAGGAGCTTTCATGCTCCTATGATATTTGGCCATCCATGATTGGATTTACCGAGTCTTACTCCCCCGTGGTTATCTTGTAGATGTAGTCCAAATCATTGTCGTTGTCATAGTCGTGCACTGGCTCCGTGTAGCACGATCATTCTGCAGGGTCTAAATGTACCAGTACACGCAGAGACTTTTTCTCAAATATAATCTTGTGCGTCTTCAAATTTATCACTCCATTCATGTCAGTGGCCCAATCTATTCCTAATAGCGTGGGGTAGGGATTGATATCATCAACAATCTCTATGACTTCGAAATCTACTAGCGTGCTTGCTCCTTCGATATCTACTGTGATTCCCTGCAATCTCCCCATAGTTAGGATCTTTTGTTGGTTCACCATTCACAGTTGGATAGGAGACCATTGCAGCGTAGGCCTGCCCATGTGCTCCCATGTTTGATTTGGTAGGATGTTCGCATCTGATCCTAGATCTAGAATCACTTGGTCCATCTCATATTCCCCAATCTGTGCGGTCAATCTCATCTCCCTTCCTATTCACATCATGTGCTTCCTGAGCTTCCGGACTATGCGCGGTTCTCCTGGCGCAGTCCCAACGCATCTAGTTATGAGTTCTTGTAGCCCCTTTACAACCATGTTGTTGCACAACAGCTTCATGCATGTCTCCAAGAATGTAGTGAGCATCGAGGGGTCCATTTCCGTCTCTAGTCTATCTTTACTTCCTGAAGTGGAGGCATTAGCGAAGCTCCTCTTAGCTTCCATGTAAGTCTCCTTAGCGTGCTCCAAATCAAATTTTGGTTCCTTTGTTGGAGCCTTACGAACCCAGGTACTTTCTTCAGGTTGCTTGCCTTTGTCATCTCTTGTCATAATTCCATTTCAGCGCACGATGTTTACATTAGGGTCATCCTCGCGTGGCTTAGACCTTATCATTTGCAAGTTCTGAGTCGGGGGAGGATCGAGTGCTCCTTCATCACGCAACCTCGCTATCAGTCTGGGACAATTTTCTGTCTCATGATCAAACAACATACAATACAAGCATGATGGTCACGTTGGATTTGTACAATCATGGGCATAATGCCCTAGCCCTCAACAATTATAACATATCAGCTGTCCGCGATCTCTTCCTGGTCCCCCTCCACCTCATCCTCGTCCGCCCCCCTGAAATCCTGTGTGTGCCATTCCTGTGTTTTGATCAAGGGGTCGTGTTTTGGCCTGAACTTTGTAGGTAGGAGTTCTATCCATCATCAGCTCATAACTTCTACAGGTGCGCTCATCATGTCCTATTGACCTACAAAAGTTATAGAACAACTGCTATCAATTCTGTGTATATTTCTGTAATAGATGGCAATTATCTGTAGCATGCTTTCCTCCTATTTGAAAAATCTCACACCACAGTGCAGGCACCACGCTTGGTCCTTCTTGTGCCTCTGGTCTTAGTGGCATTGGCCCCCATCCCGCAAGGTAATTCGTGAACACAGGGCAGTGGTCCTTGTCATGCCCCTGACCCTTGCATTTTACGCACCATACCTCATCACACATCTTTGGGTAGGTTGTCCTATCATGTTTCAAACTTTGCATTTCCAGGCACAAGTTTTTCAATTGTGCGTGAATTTGCTGAACTCCCAAGTTGGGATCTTGTATCGGGGTCTCGTGCAATCTCATCACGACCTCCAAGGTCTTGGCCTAAGTGCTTAGCCTCTGTTGCGACAACGCGTTCTGTAGATGTAGCGTTAATGGTGCTACAAACCATTCGCGGTGTTGCCCATCTGTTAATTTCATGTTCACTTCGTGATTATGCACTTCAATCTTTGATCCAACTCCCACGGGGACTCGCTTGGTAGCATTGTGATTTCCTTGAATCCAATGATTGAGTGTGCCTTTGACTTTGGCCTGCCAATGTTATGAAACCATCTCACAAAAAGATAGAAAAGGTAGATCAACGCCTTAGAAATAAGCCTCTTCGAGGGGGAAACCTCCTTTACATTACACAAATGAACAATTCTTAGATGATTCAAATGACAAAACCTCCTTTCTATATATAGAAGTCTAAGGGGTCACAATATAACCAAGACGACCTAAAAATAATAATATAAAGGCACAAAAATAATAATAGAGGGATTCTATGGGGCACAATAATAACAATAGGGGCACAACAATAACAACAAAGAATATAACAACAATAGTAATGGGGGAATCACTAGTATTATAGGGACCTAACATGCCCCTCTCCTTCAAAAAGGTGTTGTCCTCAATGCTTGAGTAGTTCTGTATAAAATTCTCATCCTCCCATGTGGAATCTTCAAAGGGTAAGTTCTTCCACTTAATGAGATACTCTAAAATTGATCGATTTCGTAGTTGTCGAGTTCTTGTTTCTTTAACTACTTCAGATTCCAATATGATTTTTCCTTCCTCATCAAGTTCTGGTAATATTGTTTGAACTGGAAGCTTGTCACCTATAACCTTCTTTAAGCATGAAACATGGAAAACTGGGTGCACTCGGGAAGCTGCAGGAATCTCCAAGTTGTATGCCATAGTACCTATCTTTTGCAACA
This sequence comes from Pinus tabuliformis, assembly GCA_031772625.1. NCBI lineage: Eukaryota > Viridiplantae > Streptophyta > Pinopsida > Pinales > Pinaceae > Pinus > Pinus tabuliformis. The sequence continues at coordinate 675,235,063 of CM062815.1, forward strand.
CCTTGTATGGACCATAATACTTTGGTGATAATTTATTATCCTTCTTAGCTTACTTGAGGAACATTTGTTTATATGGTTGTAGCCGTAAGAATACCCAATCACCTACATCAAAACTTCTTTCGTTGCGATGTTGATCTGCCTGATGTTTCATTCTATTCTATGCCAAGGTGAGGTTATCCTTTAAGAGTTGGAGAACTTGTTTCTAATGCTCGATGTGATCTTCCACTGCTTGAACCTTAGAATTTTCTCTTAAATATGATGTGATGGATGGTGGATGATATCCATAAAATTCCATTAATGGGGTCATTTTTGTTGCAGTATGGAAGGAAGTGTTATACCACCATTCAGCCAGAGGCAACCATTTGACCCATTGTGTTTGTTTATCAGATACAAAGAAACGAAGATATCCTTCCAAACATTTGTTTACTATCTCAGTTTGCCCGTCAAATTGACGATGATGAGATGAGCTATGAGCTAACTGAGTACCAAGACAAGAAAATAATTCTTTCCAAAAAATTCAGTGAAAATAGGATCTTTGTCACTTACAATAATCTTTGGGTTTCCATGTAGCTTTTGAATTGTTTCCATAAATGCAGTAGAAACTATACTCGCTTTAAATGGATGAGATAATGCACAAAAGTGTGCATACTTGGTAAGTCTGGCAACTACCACCATGATAACACTCTTTCCTTCAGACTTGGGTAAACCTGTGATAAAATCCATTGAAACCTCCTCCCAACATTGTCTTGGAATGGATAAAGGTTGTAATAGTCCTGGGGTCTTACTTGTTTCAACTTTATTTTATTGGAAAACCAAACATTCCTCCACAAAATTTTGAATATCCGGTTTAAGGTCATCCCAAAAAAAATCCTTCTTCACCTTATGGTAGGTTTTTAGAAATCCCGAGTGCCCTCCTAAGGGAGAGGTGTGCAATTCCCTAAGAATCTTTTGTTTGAGTTGGGAATTCTTACATAGGTATAACTGATCCTTGTACCATAACGAATCATTTTTCCATCTAAATGTATCAGATGTACTGGGATATTGTTGTATATTTTGAATGAGTGGCCACACTTCCTTGTCATTCTTCCATTCATCCCTTGCTTCATTTATCCAATCTGGTTGGACAATATAAATGGCGCAAAGAAATGCTTCCACATCCTCATCCTTTCTTGAGAGTGCATCTGCCACAAAATTTTGCTTCCCTTTTTTGTAGATGATTTCAAAGTCATAACTCAACATCCTCGTGACCTGTTTTTTCTGCTCTCCTGAAGATAATCTTTGTTATAACAAGTATTTAAGACTATCATGATCTATTTTTACCTTGAAGTGTCTTCCCATTAGGTAGGGTCGCCATTTCTTAAGTGCATGTAGTATTGCCAACATTTCCTTCTCATAAATAGCTTTTTGTAAATACTTTCCTTTGATTGGACAACTTTCAAAAGTAATGGGTCTTTCTTCTTGCATTAAAACAACAACAATTCCATTTCCTGAGGCATCACATTTCACAATAACGGTTTTTGTGAAGTCCGGTGTAGCTAAGACTGGTGCTTGGCAAATTGCCTCTTTAATATGTTCAAAGGCCTTCGTTGCTTCTAGAGTCCATGAAAATGCATCTTTCTTCAATAATGTTGTTAGAGGTGCTGCTATTCTCCCTTAATTCTTAACAAAATTGCAATAATACCTTGTCAACCCGAGAAATCCTCGTAGATGCTTTATGGATGTGGGGATTTTCCATTCCTTAATGGTTTTAATTTTGCTAGGGTCTACCTTAACACCTTCATGAGATACAATATGACCCAGATATTCCACCTCTTATACTCCAAAGAAACATCTGTATATTTTTGCATATAATTGTTTCTCCTCCAATAGTTTGAGCACCATGTCAACATGTTGTACATGATCCTTCCAAGAATTGCTATAGATTAGTATATCATCAAAAAATACTAACAAAAGTTTTCTAAGGAAGGGTTTGAGAATGGAATTCATCAAACCTTGAAATGTAGAAGGTGCATTAGTAAGGCCAAAAGGCATGACTCAAAATTCATAATGACCCTCATGAGTTCTAAATGTTGTTTTTGGAATGTCTTCAGTCTTCATTCTGATTTGATGATATCCTGAATGAAGATCCAACTTGGTGAAGTAAATTGATCCATGCAATTCATCCAATAATTCATCAATGATAGGAATGGGAAATTTATCTTTAATAGTGAGCTTGTTGAGCTCCCTATAATCTGGACACATGTGCGATGATCCATCCTTCTTGTGAACCAATACTACTGGAGTAGAGAAAGAACTTTTACTAGGTTGAATTATACCATCCTCTATCATTTCTGCAACCAGACGTTCAATTTCACTCTTTTGGACATAGGGATATCTCTAAGGCCTGATGTTTGGAGGAACACTTCCTGGAATCAAATTAATAGCATGATCATGATCACGAATAGGTTGGAGGCCTTTGGGAGTCTCAAATACCTTGGAATAATTGTCCAAGACTTTTTGGAGATTTGGAGAAATGGATGATTTCGAAGTGGGAACCTCTAGTGAACATAATTGTGCAATTATGCCTTTTTGTTCTTTCTTTAGAAGCTTTTTCATTCCGTTAGAGCTGATTACCTTTCCCGATTTCCCTGTGATACCCCTTAATTCAACTTCCTTTCCTTCTGCAGAGAATTTCATGAAATGTTCTTGAAATTAAAAGCTATTGTACCCAAGGATTGTAGCCATTGGACTCCTAGTACAACATCAACACCACCCATTGGAATGGAAAGCATTGGGATATTCAATACATATTCTCCCATGGATAGCTTGATATTATGACACTTTCCTGAGAAATTTATGGTTCCTCCACTTGCAACCATCACTTGACACTCTGGTGCTAGATATAGGAAGCAATTAAATTCCTTGGTTATCTTACAATGAATAAAATTATGGGTACTTCCCGAATAAATCAACACTATTACCTTTTTCTTCTTGATATGCCCTTCTATCTTTGATAGTTTGAGGAGTGGTAAATCCAGCCAATGCATTACAAGAGATGGTCAGATTCATTTCTTCTTTTTCTAGGGTTTTTTCCAGGTTTATATCCTCTTCTTTTGACATTTATTTTTCCTTTTCTTCCTCCTCTTCACAATCTATGTAAAATAATTTCTTCTCAGCACACTTTTGACCTTTAGTGTATTTGCTATCACATTTGTAACAAAGCCCTTTTGCTCTTTTTTCTTCCAATTGTTGTGGTGTCAACCTTGTAGGTTGGGGATGGCTAGGGGCAGTAACACTTCCATCTCTATGATTATGAGTGGTAGGCTTCATTGTTGCCATAATTTTGCTTTCCATTTTTCTTGCCAACCTTAATGCCTTCTCTAATGAATCTGGTTCCCAAAGGTGAACCTCATGTTGGATGTTATATTTTAAAGTCCCTATGAACACATCAATCCTATGCTCCTCTCGAACATCTTTTACCCTTATATTCAATTTTTGGAAGTCCTCAATGTGCTCCATCATTGAACTCTTTTGTTTGAGATTTATCAATTGGCTAAAAAAAAGTGTTTCTTTTTGTATCTTCATAATGTGCTGTCATTTCATCCGTAAAAATAGCCCAAGTGACAATTTGTTTATGAGAGCAAAGCCATCGATACCATACAAATTGATTTGGTTCCAAATATAAAGTTGCAATGAGTACCTTTTGTGTGTTTTTCACATTATGGAGATAAAAAAATTACTCCATATGTAGTATCCATGTTTTGGGATCCTTGCCATCAAACTTCCTCATATTGATATTTGGAACATGGTGGTTCTTCGATCCAATGTTAGAGTCTATTAAATCATGATTAACATTTATTTTGTTCTCATCATGAGTTTCCTTTATTACCCTTTCACCATTAGTAAGCATTTCTTGTAGAAACTTTGTCAAATATGTCTTCAAATTTGTCTACAAATCTTCCATGCCTTTCTTTAAATCATCGATCTTAGCTTCCACACTGTCCATCTTAGCTTCCATGCCATCCATCTTAGCTTCCACGTCATTTATCTTAGATTCTACACCTTTCTTTAAACCATCCATCTTAGCTTCCAAGCCTTTCTTTAAACCATCCATCTTAGCTTCTAAGTCTTTCTTTAAACTATCCATCTTATTTTCTGTTACTTTTTGTCCGAGTGAAATTTGTTGCACTTGGTCTCATAATTTTGATATATCATGTTTCATTTCTTCCTCTTCTTCATGAGTCATGCTAGAGCTTTCAGGTTTCTTACTAGGTGTTTCCATTTTATTTCTTCAGGGCATCAATTAACGATAATAATGCTTCACTATGCCCTTTGAATTCCTTCAAACTAATTTTTCAAACCAAGCTTATGCAAAAATTTAAAAAAAACTACACACCTTTTTTCACTTTGTAGGAGCTCGATATTGAATCTAACGTATCTCTGTAAATTTGGATCTCCCAGGTCTACAATTGCTTCCTGCAGTAACCCTCTAAGCAATATTTCTAACCCGCAAGTCTCATCAAGATTGGATTCTCCAATGAAGAGTTATGCCAAATCTCCCACGATGGCCTAAGTATCGACTGGTTTGGTAGAGCAAACTTGTACGACGTGCGTCGGGTCATTGTTTCAACCTTAGAGTCTAAAAATGATACCCACAAAACTACAGTTCGTGCTCTTTTTTTAAATTCTTACAAAAATTCAATCTGACACTCAGAGCGAAAGTTATGATGATTTTCCCAAGGTGACCTGTTTGGAATGTAATTTGGGGGTCTGCAAAAACCCTAACGTCCTCAAATTATATCTCCGAAAATGTAGTGAGACAGGATCTGAAATTTGGAGCCGCGGTTTAGACCAATGTCTTCTCAAATTGGTTTTTTTTTAGCTTCTGAAACTTCGTAGTGAAAGAGTTATAGTGAAAATTCCACGATGACCTATTTTAGATGAAATTTCTGGAGCTTGCAAAAACCCTAACTTCCTCAGATCATATCTCCGAATCTATAGTGAGACAAAATCTGAAATTTGGACCAGAGGTTCAACACAATTTAGTCTCAAATGGGTTTGTTTTTTGGATTCTGAAATGTCTCAGAAAAAAGTTATCATGAAACTTCCACGATGGCCTGTTTGGAGCAACGAAACCCTAGAATCCAAAGCTCTGATACCACATGTTATGAAACCAACTCACAAAAAGATAGAAAAGGTAGATCAATGCCTTAGAAATAAGCCTCTTCGAGGGGGAAACCTCATTTACATTACACAAATGAACAATTCTTAGATGATTCAAATGACAAAACCTTCTTTCTATACATAGGAGTCTAAGGGGTCACAACATAACCAAGCCAACCTAACAATAATAATATAAAGGAAAAAAAATAACAATATAGGGATTCTATGGGGCAGAATAATAACAATATGGGGACAATAGGGGCACAACAATAATGATAAGGGATACAACGACAATAGTAATGGGGGAATCACTAGTATTATAGGGACCTAATAGCTAAATTCTTTGTTTAGCGCAACTTGGATATCCGCGATCCCCGCATTCAAATTGTCATTTGAATGCTTAATGTACCAGGTGAACGCACGATCCTGCAGAGTGCTGACTAGTGTTGCATTCTTTATATTGTCATCAGTGACTCCCTGTGCTTCCCATACCTCTTTTATCACGAACTAGAACTGATCCAGATCTTCATTCCCTACTCCTTTGAACACTGGTTTCTTTATCGCGTTTTCCGTACTGCTTTGCGGTCATGGCAGAGGTGGTATGGGTGAAGAAGGGGGTGAAGACGATGAAACTGGTGGTGGTGTGGGTGGGGGTGCTATGCATGGAATACTCTGTTTTACTAGATTGATCACACTTCTTGGTGAGACCTTCGTGAGCTATTCTTCACCCCCTCGCAGAGGTGAAATCAAGGGGCTAGTCTCTAGTTATGTGCTACCTTCGTTTCTGTAGATTCTCCCACTTCGTGTAGCCCCATACATCAATTTATTCTTATAACCCGTTTTTCACACAGTAGCATTTTAATCCAAGTGTTCAAAGATTTAACGTACTCACCTCGCGGTCCCTTGAGGAAGCGTCATTTTGCCTCGCTATAACTGACTGAAGTATCTACCGCGAATTCAGTGATGAATCCTCCTATGATTTGATCGAACTAGTGATTGATAGCACGCACGATCTTATCTTCTAATGCTTCCAGTCTGCACACCAATTTTGGAGTCCACACAATAGGTTTGTTGAGTTTACACTTTCCTTGGCTATCTGTTAGCTTCGCGATCCACTCGTACAACTCAGTGGGGAAGGATGCAAATAAAATTTCATGGATCTCTATACATAAGTAGCAACCTAACCACTCTTCCTTTCATAGTTGCGATTCCTGTTTTCCTGTGCCGCAAACTCGTGAATCTTCCTATCCAACCAATCTTTGATTCCTTTCTTTGTCGGATTCCAGTGATACGACATCAGACATATCTATGCAGATTCTGGTCCCGGCAACATAACCATTTGTTGGCTTCTTGGGGCTTGACCTAGGTTTGGAGTTAATTAGCTAAACAAATCCCTATACTACTGGCCCCCTTTTTCGGCAACAGTCCGCGGAGCGTGGATTAAGGTCTCACCCGAAGTAGTATGGGAGGGTGCTAGAACCAGATTTCGACACCCTGGAGATGTCTGAGAGGTTCGACTGGTCTCACTGTTTGTACATGCATGCAGGTCACTTCACGCACTTCCCTGTTCCTAACGACTTGATACACTACCTTCACGCAACCCTAACCAGGGATCCTGGAGCTTCTGCGCTGCTAGAGCGATGCTCTATGTTATTACCCGAGATCTTACTTATCTTCCTATACCAATTAATTACCTTTGCGTACTTGGATGTCTTATGTTATAATTAGTTATACAAAACATTCAAATAAGTTCGCGCAACATATAAATAGTGTACTTGCAAATTATACCCAATCATATATTAAAACAGGAAAAGATGCAAAGAAATATGGTAAACTTTCTCTTTATTGATTCTTCCAACGGTTACAGACTCGACATGCCTTGCATACTTAGCTGCAGGGGTCCGCACACTTAGCTACAGACTACTAGGCCTCTGCGCAATCAACTACAGAGCCTTTCCCTACACTATGACCCACAGACACACTTTACCCTTATGCTTAATCACTTAGATTTCCCCTGCTCTCCTCTATTCCATCTTAGCTATTAGTTATCTTATACACTTAGAGCCTCGCTCTATTTATACAATCCCGTGGTCCGCGGACCATGGGTAGGTCTATCCAGTCGACATTACATTACAAAAACTAGGGCAGACAACCCTGTGACTCTATTATGATTTTTCACCCTGCGCTCGCAATTTGCAGAGCTTTTACAAAAAGATTCGGTCAAAACTTGGGCTTTAAGCCCCAAAACCTGCCTTGGGGGGATTCCATGCCTAACATTGCAGATGCTAGAGTTTCAGGAATTTGATGAATTATGCTTTTTTTTTTGTTGTAATTTCCACTCAATTACTTTAGTTTTATTATGCAATTCATGGTTGCACTCTTGCAAATCTTTAATTTCCTAAGAGGCATTTAATAGATTCTTTCTGCCTTTCTCCATTTTTCACTTAACACATTCACTTGTACTTTCTCACTTGATCATGCTCACTTGACTTATGTCACCTTAGGGTGTCAGGTTGTACCAATCATGCACCCCGAAGTGTAATTACAATGATTGACTTACTTGACTTAGTTAACCCCTTATTCAATCTCAGGAAGGCCTTGTTACAACACCATTTGACATGAAAGTGTTTTATACTTTACCCATCACATTGTTCAAAGAAATTTGATTTAATATCATCTTACTTAAAACCAAATTCACAATCACTCATCCAAATTTGTACACAATGAAAAATGTCCTTGGACTCCCCTATTCTATTTTGTGACAAGTATGAGGAGCCAACTAAAATTGTATTAGGAGATCCTTTTGGAAACAAAAATGATGTGCCAAAATACAATGATAGGGCTAAAATGATACTTCTTTCAAACCTTTTAGAAGATTTCAATCTCTTTTGACACCTTCAACTAACTTTGACAAAGCCACCAACCTTCTTTGACACCCTGAACTTACTTTGACGAGGCTTTTGAAAAAAATTGACTTCTTATTATTTTTTAATAATCTAAATATTAGAAACACTGGACCAATTACAAAGCACCACTATTTGAGTGACAAACTAATTATTTTTCTTACTACACTTGGATATTGATATAAAAAGGTTGAATAATTCAATACCCTTTTTATGTAGGTGTTATTACCATATGGACTAAATAGTGAGGAATTTTTATTTTTACCTTTGTTGGGTTGAATAAGTTATGTGAGCCTTCCATGCATCATTATAAAACTCCATTTAGTTCATATGAACACTGTATACGAGACAAAACTTGAAGAAACATTTTATAATGATTTGTTGCAAACCAAAGAAAATGCTTCTTTGAGTGAATGTGTTGTTGCACATAGTGTTATCATTGATGACAAAAAGTGTCATTGATTTCAAAGGGGATGCCTAAGGAGTCATTCATGAATCTATATGATAGCTTGAACTCTTGCATGCCCTCATCAAGTGAAGTCAAAAGGATTGAAGTTCATTGAATTTTTCACATGGTTATGATGTCCTCATGAGCCTATGGATAGTACGGTTGGATAATCCTTGTTGAGACAATTGCAACAGTGTATCACAATGTGGAAAACTCCTCTAGGATGAAAAGTTAAGGCCATTTGAAGATTGACATTGGGTGATGGACCTAAACTATAGGGAAAATAAATGCACATATTTATGGAAGATTCATGGTTCAATGCTCCAATCTATGATGGATATTGGCCAAACATGCATCAGAGTTAACATAGTTAAAATTCAAGCATCTTTGCTCATATCAGATGGATTAGATAGTTGGATAAAGAATTGAATGACAAAGGATGTGTAAAGTTTCCCAACCTTTAACCTTCCATGATGAGCTTGTCCCATAGCGACACATGGAAACTATTGATTGGATGACATGGCAGTGACATGTCCCTCCTTCACATTCAGCTATGACATGGAAACAAAGTTGATGTAACATTGATAGGTCTTGACACATGATCAGGATGAAATCATCAAGGTGATGTGGTGCCTCTAAGGTCTGCCACGTGGTATGTACATATGGCAATTTGTGATTGGTAAAAAGTATGAAAACAGTTGACATGTGGCACCCATCATGGGATTCCATGTGGCATGATGATGTCATATTGATGTCATCATGTGGATGACTATGGACCCCTACAGACTGAATCACAAGGCATGATCACATTATAAAAAGGGCCAAATTTTAGTCACTAGGGTGCCACCAATGGTCATATGGTTAACATTGTTATGGTCACATGATCAACTTCCTTTTGTCATAGTGGTTGAAACACATGTTTTATGGGTGTGAATACCAGTGGATGGTTAGCTTCCATGAGCCATGGGACCTTCGAGAAAATATACCTAAGCTGTCAGTACCAAACATATACATGACACTTGTGATAAAAAATGTGGTCTGATATTTGTGGTGAATATGATTTGTTTTCATGGATTAGCTTAGGTTCAAATCCCATGGAGAATATTTCTCAGCATTTAACATATGATCTGTGGGCTCGAGCTAGTGTTCTATGGTTTTGTTGGAATCTCCAAAGGTGGTTTTATTTTTGTTTAGGGTGTGATGGTTATTATGTGTGTAGATACTGAATAGTGATTAGATCCTGCAGGCTCCTTTAGGTTGGATGATGTTTTGTTCTCATTAACACATCAATAGTTGACCTGACTACATTACCTATGAGTAGAGACATGGGATTAGATCCCGCGTTTTTCCCTTTGGAGTTAGATTATTTACAATAAAAGTTTTCCGAAAGAACAATATTGAAAGAACTAACAACCAACACAATTGGTATTAGATTTACATTGGGAAGTCGAGGTCATGGATTCAAAACTGGTCCTCCATGAGTTGAGAATAATCTTTTTATTATATTATTTTTCACTACCAAAGCACATTTTGCAGAACCGTTAGTAGACTCAGAAGGAGCCTTTTGTAGAAAAATTATGGGAAAGGGGCCATTTGTAGAGCGCACACTGAAAGGGCCATTCTATAGAACATTTAATTTATTTTTTGATTTTATATGGTTTTTGGGAGGCTTTTGGGCTCATTTCAAGGCCAAATTGAATTCTGAAAGAAGCGTGATGATTAGGGTTTAGTGGTGAATATTTTTCAAGGCATGAAAACCTTCATTATACAATTTTTATATACATGATTAGTGTTATGTGTTTTGGGGGCTTATGAACATGTGGCGTTGGTGTTGTGTATGCCCAAAACATGTTTTGAGAAGGGTTTCATGTGACAAAATTGATGAACAAGTTGTAATAGGGTATGTACATGATATGAAAGGTTGATGAAATCATTATTGTAGTAGAAACATGACCAATTTTGAAGACCTACATTAAAGAGCAGGTGGATCCAGTTTGAAATATTATGAAAATTTTCCACAGGAAGTTGAAGAAGGAGGTGGGTGCCTCCACTAACGTTGGTTCCTCAATCAAGTTGAAGCCTATAGTAAATTGAAGATTGATCATATCTGAGGTGGTTTCCTTAATGAGGTTGTAGCCCATTGCAAGTGGGTTCTTGCACATTTCGAGGTTGGTGCCTCAATCAAGTCATAGCTTATAGCGAGTAGATGCTTGCACATTCTATGGGGTTGGTGCCTCAATAAGGTTGTAGCCTACGGCAAGTACTTTCATTCACATCTTGGGGGTGGGTGCCTTGAATAGGTCATTGTTTTCAAATATATGCAATGAATTGAAGAAGAAGAAGAAGAAGAAGAAGAAGAATTTATGGTGTTCTCACATAAGGGTTTCCATGTAAAAGCTTGTCTCCTCTTGCGTTATTGTGATGATGTCTTCTTAATGCATTTATTGTTATGATGCAAATGTTTATGGTACATTTCTATATAATTTTTTATTGATAACATGTTTGGAAATGATAAGTTATCCACCACACTAATTCACCACCGCCCTCTTAGTGTGATATTTTTTCTAACATGCGTAGGTTGCTGAGATGATGGAAGAATATTTAATGCTTCTCTTTGTGACATTCTTAGGAATATTTTGAACTTTTAAGGTAACAAATAACATGCATTCTCTTTTTCACTATTATCAGCTTCCAATGACATCTCCTCCATTGCCCTTTGCAAAGAATGCCCTATTTTTTTTTTTGTTCAAGTGGATTCTCTAAGGATCTAGCTAACAACCAAAAATTATTCTACTGAATACGCAAGACAAACAAATTGAATTCATTAAACAAATATAGAAGCCTTAAAAAATTAAATACCCGTCATAGAAGCTCTCAACATGCTTAACAAATTTGTTAGATGTAGGACCTTTCCAAACCAAAGAATTCCCAGAATAAGAAAAAATGCATTTATTAGAATATGGAAATAATTGCGGTCGAAACCATTTCTATCCTCCTCAAAACAACATTCCAAGAATATCTAAGAAACCAACACCTTCTAGAAAAAGAACATGAGAGTGACTACCTCACTTGCCTCCATTACCTCCTCGAGTAAAACTCTGAAATGTTGATGCTCCATTGAGGTCACTTTCTATTTGGTGTAGTAGGAAGCAAGATGAAGGAATATATGTGTTCTTTAATTTTGATTGATTTGTAATAAAAAAAATCTTACAACTGTGGTTGCCTAAATTTTGCAGCTGCTAGTATTCTGTAAAAGGCCAGAATTAATCAATCAGACAAATGATTAATCAAGAAAGATCAATATTTCATGCTAGTATTAATGTTATTGGCAATGGTTGTACCTTCAATGGAAATATTAGCATTTCCACTCACAAGAATTTTACTTTTAGGTCTCATCTGTGGGCTATGAATACCATTATTTTTCTCCATCTATCTCAAAATCAAATGCAATGAAGGGAAGAAAGTGGTGGCCCAATTACCTCCAAACAACATCAATAATGGCAAAGCTTCCAAGACTTCAACCTACGCCAAGAAAATATATCATTCTCACTTCAAGAAACGGGATTTGGTTTTCCAAACCTTGTCTTAACCTTTATGTCTCAAAATTGCCACTATATTTGGTCTTAGTTTTACGGGAAAATTTCACCTAAGCTAGTAGACTACTTTTGACCCAAAAAATATGATGATGATCTACCTATATTGTTATAGACATTTTTGTGCCTTACATCATTGAGCATGAAATGTCCATAATCTAAGGGATCCAAAGTCCCTAAACATGTTGTTCCTACCCCTAGAGGAACAAGGCTAACAAACCACAGCAATTCACAGAAATTCTCCACCAGAAACTGCTCAAAAACAAGTCAATTCAGGATCATTTTAGTGGCTACACTAGTTGTTTGCGCTGAATGTCAAAGCCAACACTGGCTACCTACGCTGAATGTCAAAGGCAACACTGGCTACCTGCGCTGAGCGAGAGTGGACATGTGGCAAGTTCATTTCTCAAGGTGTCAGAACCCAGGAAGCTTCCAAAATGACACTTGTCTCAGGGAATTCGACTGGTGATGAGTAAGAGGTTCCAAATCTCCAAGTGGAAGCAAGAACCTCCAAGTGGAATCAAGAACTGACAGAGGGAGAGGACACTAGTCAGATCTCAAGCTGACTCATCCTCTCTCCAAACATCTATATATGGATCTCTCCTCCATGAGATCTAGGGGCTGGAATTTTGTTATTGCAAAGAATTGCTGTTGGTTTGAGATTGGAATCATTGGGTGCTTAATGCTTTAAAGGGGGTGAAGATAGGAATTCCATTTGCTGGGAAGGAGATGCTGGATTGGAGCCCTCTGGGTTGTATCTCTTCCTGAACCTTGTTATTCATCAATAAAGCTATCTTGGTTTCTCCTATATACTGATGTATCTTTGATGTATGATTGCATTAGTATGTTTAGTTTATTTCTAATCCTGAACTAGTTATGAATATGAATCCATGTCTTGTGTAGTGTTCTCTTCTTGTGATCTTGCAGAAACCTCTTGAAGCTGGGCGAGCGAGAAGGCAAGTAGCTGGGAGCTCTCAAAGAGAAGAGAAACCGGATCGAAGGACAAACGGAAGACACCTGTTAGTCCATCCATCTCTCTTCATTCTTAATTCATAAAGGAAGAATACTAGAATAGCTGTCTCTGTTTGTTGCTAAGGCACTGTCACACCTTAGGTGGATAGGATCGTCCTGCATAGGCATTTTTCCCCACAACAAATTGGCGACTCCGCTGGGGAGATTTGTTTAGTCATTTTATTTGTGTTTCCATCATTGTTTGTTTCATAGACTCAACAACAACAATCGAACTGCATCTGCTATTCTCAGATGCAAAGTAGACAGTTGCTGCTTTGATCCAATCACTGGATTTGTCTATGATTTGAACAATGGACTCACAAATGATTTGATGATCCTTTGTGATAGATCTTAGTACTCCCTCAAAGCATCCCTTTGATTGCACCTTGCTTGTTGCTTTTATTTGGCCTGAAACAGTAGATTAAATAGCAATCTGTGACCCAGAACCCAGTGAGAAACTCTCATTTCTCCTTCAGCGCGACAGCTGTGAAGAGGTTCTGCATTTCAACGCAGGTCCCGTGAAGGCTACCTGCACTGAATGTAAAAACCCCTGTGTTGAGGTTGCGCTGAACCAGTTAGGCCTTGTGCAGCTGGGGTTCTCTGCTCTGTTTTTGCCCTGTTTTGATCTCTGATTTTTGCAGTCTGTACCCAGCATAGGTACCAGTCTGATAACTCCTTTTCTCTACTTAGATTCCGCCTCCTTTTGTACAAAAAGACTGTGAGTGTTTTTATGTGTTTGTGGCGTCATTCGCAGTTTTCCTTTGCATGAGTGAAATAATCATCCTGTAGCCCTTGAGTCAGATCTGTTGATTGTGATCTTAGGAGAGAGTTCATTGGCTGTTTATAGTTGATTATACATTTGCTTTTGCTTATTGGTTTGAGTTTGTCTCTTTTAAGTGTCGAAACAAGTATTCATTTCGGAAATCGTTAAGTGTTGTAATCTCTTCTACCCTCTCTGATTTCGAAAAAGTAAACTTGTTTGTATTTGTCATTTAAAAGCAAATTCAAAGTTGTGCAAAAAGCTTTTTTTGTAGGCATCAATACTAAGAAAGCGGAAAACAAACACCTGCATTGTGCATTTGCATCTTGATAGTTTGCATGTTTGATTTAGGAAAAGTGCATTAGAGTGTGCTGATTGCTCTTTGAGAAAAGATGGTGTCTTTCTTTTCCCTTAGTAGCTAGGATTTTCAAAGTTGACAAGATATAAAGCTTGCTTATCATCTTTAGACTGCATTTAGGAATTGTATCATACATCTCGTGGTGAACCTCAAAAGGCAAACTTCTAAAAAGATCAACCTAAAATAAATTGAATGAACTTAACAACGCTTTGCAACATAACGCACAACATAGAGGTCTAGGCTAGAGACGTGTTCCGGCGTCGTAAAGCCTGGTGACTGTCGATCTCGTTGATGGTGGGTGATTCCTCCTGAGGGACGATAGCGCCAGTATAGATTGTGCTCCCACGTACCGTCGCGTATATATTGGGAGACCCCTATAGGCATAAAACCTTTATCCTTAGGAATCCGTGTCGGCCGCCCTACTGATCGCAATGCACTAAACACAGCATTCAGGAAGATCGATCGCCCGTACCCTAAAAAGTATTCTGCGGTTTTGCGAAAAGTTTGGCACACCCTCTGCCTAGAACTCCAGAGCAGTTTCTTTTGGCCTTTTTCAGACTCTATAACAGAAAAAGTCCATCCGAGCATTTGTCACTTCGGGCTCGTTAAAACATCGAAGGAGACTAGAGTCATCTTTAGCTTTTTCTCGACTCTTTAAAAGTGAAAAAGCAAGTTGTGTCTAAAAGCGTCTAAAAAATTCATTTAATTCGGAAACACACTTTCCCCTTTTGTATTTTGGTTGATCGAGTAATCCGCAATCGTGGAAGAAAGTCAATTGAAACCCCGTCGTTCGCGGAGGCTTACGAGTCAACCGTCTTTGTCTCCGGAATCGAAAATAGTACGGACAAAGCGAACTCGTTTAACCGGTTCGAAATCTCCTATTAAAGTTAGAACAAGTGTTCCAACGACATCTGAGATACCGGTTACTCCAAACATTTCTGGACACCCTGCCTCTATAGAAGAAGTTCAACAGCCATAGAGGGACAGTAACACTGATCCTAGTCTGGGGGCAAGTACTTGCGTTACTGAACCAATTCCATCTGTAACCGGTTCAGAGAGTCTTGCTCCTCAAACAACTGTCGTTGTTGATTCAACCCCTTCTTCGGCACCAGAAATATTTTACGGACCTGACAGTCTTCCCCTTCCACCTGGTTTGATTGTGATAGAGGAAATTGTAGAGGATCCGCAAGCAAGTACTCCAACACATTTTGGAGTTGGGGTCACTCTATTTCCTTCTACATCAGAAGTTAGTCTATCACCAGTGGAAGTTCCTGTAGAATCGCTAGGCAATCTATTGGATAGACTCAAAATGTCTGAACAACCGTCAACATCTAGGACTGTGTCAAATGATACAGCGACAGCAGAACTCCCTGCCGTCACTTCGACAATGTTTGCCGGCATACCATCTGTCCCAACTAGCTCTCAACCGCTAGAAGGAGTCCACCCAGGGACTATTTCGACAGTGTGGTTTGTTCCAGTTTGTTCCTCCGGAATAATATCCGGCAACTCTTATGTTGAAACTCGCCAGATTGATCCATTTGGAGGTCAATTTGGGCAATCCAGTCCCCAAGGACAAACAATTCCCTTGAGTTCCGGATTGCTACCGTATGGGGGGTAGTATGCCCTTTCATTACCCCCTCCGGGAGGGTATCCATACGGGAGTTCGCAACAGTATTCAGGTTATACTGGAGTTACATCAAGTGGTTGGGTACCTATGCTACCTCAACAACCAAGGGTTGTGTATTCTATGCAACAATGTGTACCTATGTCGAACATCCCGACCACACCAGCTATTGTAACAGTGTCACAAGTTCAAGCGATGCCTGTTGTATGTCAGCCTCAGATTTCTCAGGTTGTAATGCAACAGCCCCTTGACCCTATGACACAACCACAATCGCCAACTGGTGGGGCGACACAGGTCCAAACGGGTACAATTACCCCACACCTTGGTCCAACGGTTAGTATAGCACAGCAGAACATGGCTTCACAACCGTGGCTGGTGCAATACCAACAACCACAATTCCAGCAAGTGTACCAAGGTTCTGAGCAGCAGATCTTTGCGAACAGTGGACAACCGTACATTCAAAACGGTCAAAACCAACCGCTTTACAGTGGTCAAGTCCACCAACCGTATCAGTCGTACCAACATCAATTACATTATGCTGGTATGCAAAGGCCCACTACTCAAGCGATTCCATCGTACCCTGGGTATGCTTCACCTAACCTGAATCAACAGTTACCATTCATGGCAACTTTAGAGTTACCCGATTTACACCGGTTAACCAACAATCTGATTGCTTACGCCCC
The DNA here is from genome assembly GCA_031772625.1 of Pinus tabuliformis. Classification (NCBI taxonomy): domain Eukaryota; kingdom Viridiplantae; phylum Streptophyta; class Pinopsida; order Pinales; family Pinaceae; genus Pinus; species Pinus tabuliformis. The sequence continues at coordinate 675,251,585 of CM062815.1, forward strand.
TTGGTGGCCAGCGATTCCTCACAAACTTCCATCGGATATTCCTAAATTTAATGGAAATCCAGGTGAAGACCCATCGAATCACGTGATGACTTTTCATCTGTGGTGTTCATCAAACACCCTAAACGATGATTCGATAAGGCTTCGCCTTTTCCAGAGGACGTTAACGGGTCCAGCGGCAAAATGGTATATTGAATTACCTAGAGCCTCGTTCGACAATTTCAGCTCCCTAGCCATGAATTTCTTAACCCATTTTCAATTACCGATAAGGTATGAAATGGGAACAGAAATCTTAACCAACTTCAAGCAGACAACGACCACTCATATATCCGATCATATAGATGAATGGCGTCGTCGTCGTAGGATGGTGAAAACGTACATTCCCGATCAGCTGTTAGCTGAATGGTTTATAAAGTCGTTACTTCCTGCTATAACAGAAGATGTGGCCAAGGGGGGAGTCGTAACGGAGGAGCAAGTTATTGCTCATGCACAATATCTAGACTTAGTCTATACTCAGTCTGTCACGCTCTACGACAAAATACTTGACGCCCCTAGACCGGAATTCTCAATTCCTCCTCCTCCTAAATCAAACAGTGACTCTCATGCCGGCGATGGTGTGATTGGCATGACAAACACGGAATCGACAAAGGCTTCGTCTAAGAAAGCCCGTAAGACTTCAGATCAAAATGCAAAAGAAGAAATTCTTGCTTCGGAAGTAAATGCCGTATCAGCAGATAAAGGCAAAGAAACCAATCAACCAGGAAGCAAGAAAAAGCAAAACAAAGGGAAGAAGAAGAAACAGGGTGAGTCATCCCCTAAAAAAACTTGTTCAAACCCTCCTGGAAATAGGAAACCTCCCCCCTCGGGGTGTCAGATATGTGATGAGGATCATTGGACGAGAGAATGTCCATACAAAGCTGAGCTTAAAAGGTTCTTCAAGAGTTCGCAAACCTCAGCGGTGTTAACTGATCCGTTTCCAAATCCAGGTACAAATCTGGTTGATAGTGGAAATGCTTCCCCGTCGCAAGTGCTAATGTTGTCGATCTCCAAGCAACAAAATGATGCTTTGATTTCGACAAGGAACAAAGATTACGGGAATCCGCAGCTGTCGAACGACAAAGGTAAAGATCAACCAAGTAGTTCGACAACAACTTCGACAGAAGTTGTACCACCCATCATTCCTGAATTAACAATAAAACCGACAAAGGGAGTAGTACACAAGTCAACATTTAATCCTCGCGCCAGAGCAGCGTAGCATTATAACACAGTGGAAGATTTGGCCCAATCGCCATCCGCTATGTTGACTCTTGAAGTACTACAAAATTGTCCGTCCCAAAGGCAGGCTTTGTTATCAGCTATTGGTGGGGTTGATCCTAAGGATTCCAATCTTGTATCCTTCGACCACAAAGGATACAATCCTCAGTTACCAGCTCAACTAGATTTCCTTATTCAAGTGAAAGCCCTCAACAAAACTGTTCACCGAACAATTATTGATGAGGGGGCATCTACATGTATTATGTCGATGAGTTGCTGGAAAACTTTAGGATCTCCAACCTTGTCGCGATCTTCGACGACATTAAAAGAATTCGACAGAAGGACATATACCCTGTATGGTATCCTAAATAACTTGAAGGTTGAACTAGGAGGAAAAACAGTAGAAATAGATGTCGAAGTCATCGATGGAAATCTGGACTACAACATCCTACTGGGAAGACCGTGGATATATGCCATGTTAGCTGTAGTGTCGACCTATTTTAGGAAGATCGCATTCCCTTTTCAAGGAGGGATTACGATCGTCGACCAACAAGACTTCCTCCCTAATGGTTCACAAGTTACAGGAAGCATTCCCATGATCCATGGGAGCAACCATTCGCTTCAAGATATTGGAGTAGGCCCACTGAAAGACCCCGCATTAATGGGAACTTTCGCACTTCCACCTCCAATCTATATAGGAGAAGTAGCGCTGGTAAGAGCCTGCAATATGATATCTTCCACGAAGATCTCAGAAGACGATATCAACATGGATCATGAAATGGTTTTGCCCCCAAGCCCTATAGAAATATTGTAGCAATCAATGTTTCGGGCATGGGAGGCGAACCCAAATCAACGCTCATCAAGTGTTTGGGTAGATAGGTCTAGAGAATATGGTACCCTGTTAGACCCTTGGTAGAGAGTGCATGGAACCAACGAAGGAATCCTACAATCAATGTTGATTGACGGGGCACCATGGAACGATTGCCACCATCGTTCCCTTCTTCCGGATTATGAAGAAGATACTCAACATGACCTTTACCACCCTTCAGTTTTTGAATTCCTATCAAACACTGTAAATACGGTGGATTCCGAGCGAAACTTATCCAATATTGAAGAGACTATAGCCATAAATATCTCGACTAAGACAAATGTTGTAGAAAATATTTATGTCGGCAAAGGTTGTTCTCCTTCAGAACTGGAAATATACGACGCTCTTTTTCGCGAGTTCAGAGATGTCTTTGCTTGGTCATATGATGAAATACTAGGCATTAACTCGAGTATCATTGAACACGAAATAAAGATGTATCCTGATGTCAAACCAGTAAGACAACGGCTTCGGCAAGTGCACCCCAAGAAAGCCGCTGCCATTAAAGCAGAAGTTGAAAAGCTTCTCCATGCTGGTTTCATCTATCCGGTTCCTCTAACCGATTGGGTATCGAATATTGTCCCTGTTATGAAGAAACAAGGGACAATTAGAGTGTGTGTCGATTATAGGGATGTAAACCAAGCTTGTCCGAAAGACAACTACCCTACATGCTTCATCGACCAGATAATTGATGAATGCGCCGGATGTGAAATCTTTTCATTCATGGATGGATTCTCCGGGTATAATCAAATAAATATCCGCCCACAGGACCAGTCAAAGACTGCATTCATTTGTCCGTGGGGCACATTCGCTTATCGAAAATTACCCTTTGGTTTAAAGAACGCAGGGGCGACGTTTCAGAGGGCAATGAATTATGCCTTCCATGACATCAAAAACATCGTTCAACCATACCTCGACGACCTTCCGGCTCATTCGCGAAAGCGGACTGATCATCCGCAGCATTTAAGAGCGATATTTCTACGTTGCCGACACTACAAGATAAGACTCAATCCACACAAATGTGTATTTTGCGTCGGTTCTGGTCGTTTACTTGGCTTTGTAGTCTCTAAGGATGGGATTCGTCTCGACCCTTGCAAGGTTCAGGCAATCTTTAATTTGCCTCCACCTTCAAATTTGCTTCAGATTCAGAAACTCCAAGGGAAAGCAAACTTTCTGAGAAGGTTCATTCCAAATTACGCAGAACTTGCTAAAGGTTATACTCGTCTTTTGAAAAAGGATGTACCTTTTGTCTGGGATCAGGTGGCGCAAGCTTCCTTTGATGCTCTGAAAGATTCTCTAGTAAAAGCATCATTAATGTATGCCCCGGACTATCAAAGAGATTTTAACCTGTATCTGGCTGCAGCGGATACGACCATTGCGATAGTTTTAGTTCAAGAAGTCGACGGAATTGAACATCCTATATATTATTTAAGTAAAAACTTGAATGATACAAAAAGCAAATATTCTTACGTTGAAAAGCTAGCACTCGCTGCTGTTCAAGCGATACAAAGATTTCGACATTATGTCCTCTTTCGGAAAACTACCATTCTATCAGATTGCAACCCCATGACTTATATATTGTCGCGACAGTTGCTGGGGGGCAAATATTCAAAATGGATAGCGATCCTTCAAGATTTTGATCTGGAATTTGTAAAATCCAAATCAAAGAAAGCTTTAGTTTTCGCAGAATTATTGTGCGATCTCCCATCGTCGTCCAACGATGAAACATCCAAAGAATCAATCGTGGATGAAAGTTTGTTTCTAATATCTGCAAGCAATGAGTGGTATGGAGATATAATAATTTATCTCCAAACCCAAAAATTCAAGCCTAACACCTCTCACTCAGAACAGAAACGTATATGATACCAAGTGAAAGACTACATGATCGTCAGCAATACACTTTACCGTCGTGGTATCGATACAGTTCTGAGAAGGTGCCTCACCCATGAGGAGGCCGAAAAAGCCCTGAATGAGTGTCATTCAGGCGCGTGTGGGGGGCATCAATCTGGATATGCTACAGCACAAAAAATCTTACGAGCAGGATACTTCTGGCCAACCATGTTCAAAGATTGCATAACCGCAGTCAGAAGTATGCTTGTCAAATCTTTGATAGCAAAATTTACAGCCAATAGTTGCTATTGGGCCTTTCGCCAAATGGGGCATCGATTTCATGACATGTAACCCCACCTCGACCGGGGGGCATGGGTATATTATAGTCACCGTTGACTATTTTACCAAATGGGCCGAGGCGATGCCTACATTAGATAACACTGGTGAAATAGCTGCCCTTTTCTTTTTCAATCATGTAGTCGCCAGGTTCGGCGTACCACAGGCTATAGTTACAGATCATGGATCGCATTTTCGCAATCACATGATGGTTGAATTAGCTGCCAAGCTAGGGCTATCTCACGACAGCTCTACCCCGTATTATCCACAGGCCAACGGACAAGTTGAAGCGATCAACAAAGTCCTGAAGCATATGTTGCAAAGGATGATCGGAGTTCACAAAAGAAGGTGGCACCTAATCCTGTACTCAGCCTTGTGGGCTTACCGAACATCGGTAAGGAATGCGACCGGGTTCACACCGTTCCAACTGGTGTATGGCCTGGAAGCAATCTTACCAATCCAGTGTGAAATCTCGTCTCTTAAACTCGCAATTGATCTCCTCCCCGGAACTTCAGAAGAAGAGGCCCGTTTCTTGGAATTAATCCAATTGGATGAAACCCGTCGTGACGCCGCTTTGGCTAACAAGAAACGAGTCAAGGCGCAGTTCGACAAAAATGTCAAACCCCGTGTCTTCTCAGAAGGTGACTTGGTCTTGCTTTATGACCAAGAATCCGATAAATTGGGAGCAGGTAAATTTAATTCTTTATGGATGGGCCCCTATATTGTTAAACGAGTGTTAGCAAAAGGAGCCTACAAGTTAATGGATTATGACGGAATTCCACTGGCGCAACCTCGTAATGGGTTGTACCTCAAGCGTTACTACGCTTAAATAGTAACCTGTATGCTTTTGTTGTATTTTGTTTTCGCTAAAGTGTTTGTTTTGGTCGAGTAATCCACATTTTTACATTTATTGCAGATGTCAAACCTTCTGGATACATGTGTTGGATATGCCGACGGAGCGAGTCGTAGTTCGCGGAACCTGTCCTCCGCAGCCTGGGCCATTTTTGATCCAAGCGGCGAGTTAGTAAGTTTCAGAGATGTATGTATTGGTCAATCAACAAATAACATCGTTGAATATAGCGCGTTGATAGAACTACTCTCTGATGCCATCACCCATGGTATACGCTGACTAATCGTCAGGCTAGAATCACAACTCGTAATACTACAACTCAATGGTACATATTCCGTCCGCAACCCAGCTATTTATCGCATGTTCCTAAGGGTTAAGATTTTGGAAAGACAGTTTGATTTAATTCAATGCCAGCATATTTCCAGAAACTTAAACACATTAACCGACTCATTAGCAAACTATGTGTTAGATAGACATTTGCGACATTTGTAAAAAGAGACACATCATCAATGTTGTACATATGGATCATATAACTCAACCAGAATAAACCCCAAAAATCAAAATATATATATATATATATAAGCTGTTTATCGTTTTACATAATGTTCTGTAACCAAGACAAAAATCGATCGCATGACCCAAAAACTCAAAATGCTAGGGGGCACCCTAGCCTAGTGATGCTCATGATAGCACGTCACGGCCTGTGCAATCATGCGTAAGAGACGAGTCCATCGTCTAGGCACACCAGTAGTATGCCGCTACAACTGTAAAGGTAACTCATCGATCCTCACATCGGGAATGCCGAGAGTAAGGCTCTCAACCTGCTCCTGCACAGCTGTAAGGGTCTCAGCCACATCAAGGTCACGAAGAATAACCCTCCCAGCAGCCTCTCCTGCTGGGGCAGCGACCGGCGCTCTCGGGCGAACTGCTGGACGAACAGGACCAACATCTGCATGCACACATGAGTTTGATTAAAGTCTTGATAGAATAAAGCACAAGGACATTATAAATAAAAACAGTAAACAGTGATATGGTCGAAGATTTTACCAATAGCGCCCCACTGTTCGCCATTCGGCAGCACCAAGTCCGGATCACCTCGGAAATCCATACCAACATATGGATACTCGGAATAGACCATCTCCTGACGCTCGAACCACCTGAAGAAAGTATCAGTGAAAGAAATCTGAGATTGACCAGCATGCCTAGACATGTGATCAACCCATCTCTGCATGCGTGGCTCGGTAGGAGAAGGCAAGTCGAGTGCGATATACTGAGGCTGCATCAGTGGTATCTTCTCCAAGGCAAAGGCAGTCAAAATAGAACCAAATCCAAAGTTCTTCAGCTTCCCGTCCTTTACCTTGGTCAACTGACTTTTCATCTGAAGAAGTATTGCATCACACCAGTTGAATACTTTCGGTTGGAGGCACTCCAACGCGTGCTGCACATAGGATCTGTTGGCAACATGAAGAGATGCGCTACCGGCCATCCTACCAATAGTATACAGAATGGACCTAAGAGATCTGTCAGCAATCTCACGGATAACAACCTTGCCGTCTCTGCTCGGCTGAGATCCTTCCCTGCAATACTGGTGGACATAATCTCTCACGGAGTCATTCCCTCGGGCCGAACCTGACAAAGAAATGGGAACACCCCGCCTTGACAACCCAGTCAAGAAGTAAATGTCTACTATGGTCAAGGGGATGGATTTGCCCCTAATCTGGAATACTTGGTTGATAGGATCCCAAGCATCAAGCATATACTGCAGTAAGGAGATCTGTGATCTCATACTAGAGATACGGAAGAACTTCAGCAGACCACAGTTCCGCAGTGCGTTCACCGTGACAGGATCATGGAGGGCAATCATGTCCTCTTCTTCATGTTCTCGTTCTCGCCATGTAAGGGTCATTTTGCTCCAATAATCTCTGAAAAAACAAACATGAGAGGAGTTAGATCCTGGATTTGATGAGAAACTGGCAAAATTTTCATCAAAAACTGTGCAACAAAACTGTTTTTCTATGCCCAACGCAACTAGCCAGTGTTCCACCTGCGTTGAAGGTCAAACTGCCTTCATGCAACTTGACACTCAGCGCAGGTTTCGAGTGAACTACCTGCGCTGATGGTAGAGCGCCCTAACAAAACCCCAGGTGCTTAGGGGAACAGGAAAATAGGCACAGAATGGAAAAAGGAAACCATGAAAAGAAAGAGCTATGGTTTAGATCCTACCTGGTCCAGACGGCGCCGAAAATTGTCCGCAGAATCTCCCGGAATCAACTGATGAAAATCAAGGGGGAAGAGGCACCTCCAAAGCTCCAACAAACCAAGTTCAAATGAAATGGTAAAATGAGAGGTAAAAACACTTTTTAATTGCTTTTTACGTAGTTCAAAGCAAAATATTAGGGTTTTAATCTCATTTTCAAGCAAATGTTATTCATTTCTAACTAGTTTGATGCAGCAATTGAGGATACAGTACTATCTTTGAAAAGGGCAAAGCTAGTCATGGTAAAAAATCAAAGAATTTGACCATATAAAATCGAGCAGTTTTAGCACACATTTCATGCTCGTTAAAAAATAAATGCAAGATCCGAGCAGTTTTAGCGCATAGTTCATGCTCGTTAAAAAATAAACATAAGATCGAGCAAATGTTTCAATCCGTGTTTAAGCTCGTTAAAAAATGAACTACCCGGTAAATAACCACTGTGAATGTAAATTATCAGCCATTAAAGCCTTGGTCGTGTTTGCACCATCACCTCCACTTTTTCATTGGCCGATCATTCACCTCCATTTGATTGTTTACCCATTTTGAGGAACAGCTACGAAGAGTGATTTCACCTGGCCATCCTTGTGACACTGCCGTGATTGGAAAATTCCAACCTGTACCTGGAATCAGCTGCTAACCCTGTTTATCACTCGTTCCTCAAAAGACGAGTCTTCTTTAAGCTCTTTTCAACTGACTCGTAAAATATGAAAAGATTGCCGAGTTTTGGCCTTCCAGCTCGTTAAAGCGACAGGAAGTGCTATCCCTCCTCTAGATTTTAATCTTTTTGGACCTGAGGGATTATTACACAAAAAGATCGAGCGCTTGTTTTGTTCGGCTCGTTAAAACTATCGAAAACTCATCCCTTCTGTATTGTTTTATACTTTTTCGGACTAAAGGGATTAGATGATGAAAAAGGAATTTCGGAGTTAACTTTATGTACCTTTTCAGACTCTCTAAAAATGAAAAGGACCGAGTTATCCTTGTCGTTAGACTCGTTAAAATCATTAAATAGTGACAAACTTGTCTTTAGACGAGAACGAGTTTCACTATCGCTAGGCTCGTTAAAACATAGCAATGGGCTTGCCCGAAGGGCAGGTTATAGAACAAGAATATGTTATCCTCCTCAAGCTTGACAAAAATAAAGAGGTACTGGTCAGCAATGACTGGGGAAAAATTGGGAGAAACTCAAGAAAACTTTGATGGTAGCAAGTCGCTCTTGAACATGACACTTTTCCTCCGTACCGCAATCGGGTTGGGTTGTTTCATTCACCAGTCACATCACCATGGTCTCGCCATACCATCCATATTTGGGGTAATGCTACCGATCCATCGCATCAGTGTCGCCGTATGTTCAAGAGAAGTCATTCAGAGAAGTCAAACGTGTTCCATCCACTGCCATACCTTATCCTTCATCCTTTCATGACCGCCACCCTGAATCATATGTCACAGATCATTTTCACCTCCATCAAAATCATTAGCTCCGTTCCATGTCACTGATGTGGGATACATTAAGGCCCTCCTTTGACAGATCGCTTCTTGTCGACATCAGCTCATTATCCAAGAAGTTGATCTAGGAACAACCCCTTCAGTACTTTGAAGCTTGCATGCCTGGTTGAAGGGAAAGTACCCCTAGGGTCCTTTGGGCTAAGACTCTACCAGACTGAAAATTTCTTATTCAAAGAAACACACACACACAGCCATCTTTTTTACTTTTAAGCAAATTCTAATGTTTAGGGTACATACCTAAGGTCCTACGTTCGAGAAGACCGTTAGGGTGCAAACCCTTCTTGGAGTTCCCTTCTTCTTTCTTTGACCTGCAAGACAAACAAATCAAAGAACTCAACAGTACATGTATAGAAACTTATATATAAATCATCTTTATGCTATAAAGTTAGTCATAAAAAATCTGTAAGTAACCACTTTCATAAGAATTCAACACAAGAATCTCATAAGCATAAAGAAAGATTATTCGGGAACAAAGACGTGTTTCTTTATATATAAAGGCAAATAAAGTACATATATCGGAAAGATATCACCTGAACACCTTCAGCAGGCTCCAAGCAAGCTTCCTCCCGGATTCGTTCCAGCCTCAAGCCTCCAACAAGAGCTCCTTCCAAGTCTTACTCAATGATGATGTCAAGGATGAATGATCACCAATACACATGGAAACAAGGGTTTCCCATGCAAAATGGGGGAAGTGCAGAATGCACCAAGGACTTCAGACCTGGTCTAAGGGAAAAATCTCAGCATAATAATCTTGCTCTCCTTTCTCTCTTCCCTTGGCCTTCCCTTTGATGTCTTTTTATACCCTCTCCAAAGTAGTTTTTTAGTTAGGAGTTGGTTGGGAACAGTTGGGCCACGGGGACTAACAGGTGATCCAGCAGGTAAACCCGCGATCACCGCCCGAAAAAGAGGAAATTATATTTTTTTAAGTGTTTTAATAGATACACGCGGGTTGGGTGTGACAGACCCGCGTGTACACGCGTTTAACACAGGGCAAAGTCGCGTATAGGGAATAAAACACTGTTTTTTAAATTTTTGGACCAGGTCTGGAAGGAGGGGTTGCCCTAGGCCATAAGTGCAGCATCACAAACCATAAGAGTGAGATTTGGAGCTATAACAGATGCCCCCTAATGTATGAGGTCAGAAGGGGAACATGATGGCCGAAATATATTAAGTAAGTACAAGGAAAGGAACTCTGCCGAAAAACCGAGGAGGACTTCACCAGAATTCAGCCTGCCAAGCCACCGAAAGGAGATCAGAAAGAAACACTGTCTGAGGCGGGCATACCCATGCTCAGGAAAAGTAAAGCATGTCCGCATATCAAGTACAAGCGGATCCACTAAGTATACAAGTATAAATGACTGTAAAATACATAATGGATCATCTGATCATAATGAGTAAGTACATGTCTGAATATCACATATCAAACTGTCAATGATGCTGAAAGATGCAACGGATCACTGAAATCAAAGACTGATCCCATAAGGTACCAACTGAACATGATGGAATAGGATGGTACTACACTGCAAACTCAGGTGCCAGCATATAGAATGTCGCCATGACTGACTGCAACATATAAGGTGGAGTGGTATCAACTAGCAGCAACAGGAGAAACTGTCAAGTGAACCAATGAATGCTGATACAACCTGAGGTCTTCACCGACCGCCGTGGTACATTTCTACACCATGGGAATAAATGATCTGAAGTCGACCATGTGAGAAATCGTTTGATTACCGGTCATTGATGTATACCGTTAACAAACGCGAGACTACTCACCGATAATGATAATGAGCGTCAAGGTACCCAGTACAATCTAACAAGTGTGAATAGATGAGCTGAAGTCGAACACCTGTAAGAATCTATCAATCAGGAGACAATGATGGTTTCCCACTGTCGATAGCGAGGAATCTGCCACTAATGACTGCAAACCCCAAGGTACTGCCAAATGGACTCTAGATCTTTGCCCCAGAGCAATGAGTCGGAGTCGATAGGGAAAGATCCGCTAGAAGGAAGGCATTAAGGCATCCTCCATCAATCTAGCGCGAGTGTAACCCGTAGGCCAATAATGTGGAAGGAATCGGACGAAAAAGATGTAGTAACCCAACCGAAGTACGTTTCCGGCGTACACAAGATGTGGCTAGCGCACGGCAGAAACCCTCTGAACCAACCAATAATGAAAGCTGACACAGAGGCGAGGTATCCACCAATAGGGTCAAATGGAAACCAAGGTACTGCACGAATCCCAATGTGTGATAATGTATGCTGATGTCGAACACAAGGGAAACCACTCAGTCAAAGACCCATGATACTGATCGATGCTGAGCACAAGGTGACCTATCAATAATGAAAATAGGGCCAGGGTGCGGTCTCTAGGTCTGCCCTCAGAGCAATGTGTCGTCGTCGATAAGGACAAGACCCGCCAGCAAGAAGTCAATGGGGACCTTCTCAAACCGGCACGAGTGAAGGACCAATATAACTGATGTGATGATAGACATGACACTGACAACCAGGGATGGCCGACTGAAAAATGAGTCAAGAGACACCGCAGAAAGGCCGACTCAGGCTAACTTCCCTTGAACAAAAGCACGACTCAATGTGACTATGTGGCAGCATATAATGAATCTGTATAAGTTCGTCATGCAGGAGGCACGAACGAACCCTCCATATGATTGGAAGAGATAACCAATCGGGGGAGAACTGACTCGATAACAAGGTTATGGCTTACCTAAGTCAAACTAAATCCCACCCATGCGGAGGAGACTTTGTTTTGAGTGCTTTGTTCAAGGGCGACACGACTGACTCTAGCTGCCAACAATAAATGGAAATAATGTCCCTGTTCCCGCTCTTTTTGGAATATTTAATTTTTTTGTCTTTTTCTGATAAGCCGGAAAAAGAATAAAAGAATGCTATGGTACAGTGGAAAGAACGAGTGTCGGTGAAACAGATGATCTAGTTCCTGGGAAAGGAACGTTCCTATGCTCAATGCAGGGAGGTGAAAAACTGGTCAGTGACACTCAGAGGTATGTCCCTTCCACGGATCTGGGTATGTCAAGCTGCAGAGGTCAAGGGTATGCAAGGTTGATTTTTGCAGACGTCATGGTCAAAAGTGGGCTTAAACACGAGTCCAAGTGAAGCCGGCTATAGGCCAAAAGGTGCAAATGGTCAACATGCAATGCAGAAGTACAACTCAACACACATAGGAGCCTCTAGGGTATAAGGCCAGAACGAAACGAAGAAGCAAAGAAGAATGAGTCTTCAACGCATAAGTCATGGCGGGACTACAGAGGACTCCCGAGCCTACTCAAAACGAAGCAGCATGGGCAACAAATGTCAGTGAGGTGCTAACTAGGATGCCCATGTAAAAGGATGGCTCTACCATCATGTCATGATTTAAAGAATCGGCGAGTGAAAATGGCTTGCGAACCATAACATGATGGGGTCGACCCTACGGCAGATGTATCGGTCAAATGGAGGCTAGTATGCATAATGCAACGGAAAAATGGTGTCCCTAACCTATATGCCAGTGAGAACACGATACCTGCCATGACGGGTCAGCAGTCATGGAACCGTCTCGAACCGTCGAAAAATGTCCAAAATGTCCTGAAAAACAACTCAATCTCGACATTCCAAGCTCCCAAGTTAAAAGTGACATGAAACCAAACAAAATAAAATTTTGAAAAAATTTTGCATTTTCAAAACTTATAAAAAGAAATTTTGGACTTACCATTTTCACCGTTTGACTTGGAGAGCAAATTGTGGAGCAAAAGGAGCAAACTTTCCCCGTGACTTATTCAACCGTTCAAACTTGCCGAAAACTTCCAGGTAAGCACTAAACTTGTCTTGCAATCAATTGTGATAGTTTTTAGGAAGTTTAATTAGTGTTTCACCGTTAGATTTTTGCAAAAAATCGTTCTGCGGCGTACACGCGGGTTGGATGTATATAAATCGCGTATACGACGGCCCTACACGCGACTGTGTATAGGGTAAACCGCGTGTGCGCAGCGAAAAATTTTTATACATAAAACTAATGGATGAAAATGATTTTTTCTTCCAGGATGACTCTCACATGGCGTGAAAGAGAGCACTCAGCTGTAGATAATGAAGTTATGGACAATGATGAGGCATTAGATGCCTTACGGGGATGCGGATTGTTAAAATTCTTCAAGTTGCCGAATATGAAAGCAAATGTGCGTCTGCTCGAGAGACTCATTGATTATTGGGATGTCGAGGAAGAAGCTTTTATGATTGATCAGATGCCACTCAGGATAGAAGTGGAAGATATATATTTCATCACGGGCCTTTCCCGAAGGGGAGAGGTAGTACACTCCCGGGGCAGGACCCGGAATAGTCTCAGTGTAGACGACTATGTACAACTTTACTGCCCAGGTCATCGGAAGGTCGGGAGTCAGATCTCGATCCCACACGTGGCGAGTTTGTCACTGCGGATAATCTTGTTCACCATAGCTCGAGTGAACGGATCATCTTCGCTACATCAGGCATCACGGGTAAACATGAGCGTAGCAGTGGACTGTCTCACCACGGTGTTTGACTGGTGTACTCCTCTACTTGCCAACATGAAGGAGCAGCTTGCTTCTATCAGGAGGGGACAGACCAAGAACTTTGGGTACGGAACCATTTTATGCACTTTTTTCTTCGAGAAGGTTCCCGCACTCCGCCCCAGGGTAGCAGTTCCCATCAGTAGTCCACGTGATCCACGCATGGGCCGGTGGGCTGACTTGATGAAACGTCTGGGGGGTGGGGAAGTGCCCAGGAATGCATTCGACGACGACTTTTTTGCTTGGTGGGAGCAACAGATCATCGCCATAGACGACTACCCCTATGCTGGACTGGATTTCCGAGGAGATCCTGACCTAGTGTTACCACCAGACGCAGCATGGGGCGAGATCGGTAAGATTTTTTATTTTTATTTTTATGATTTTATGATTTTTAGGATTTTTCAAGTATAATGATGAACTTTGAAAAATATATATATATATATTTTTGATGAGATTCAAATGACTGATATGATGATCATGTTCCAGACATTGGGCCCGTGCGACCAGATGGATTCCCACGGCATGGACGGCGTGGCCGAGGAGCCGAAGAGGAGGCTGCGAATGCGGAAAGGACCCTCAACAACGTCCAGCGACACTTGGCGAGATTGAGCTACCAAGTACCGATGGCCGAGATAGAGGACCTTCCTCCAGATATGCAGCGTCATGTGGTTGGGATGCCACGTGACTGGGTTCGCGTCTTTCGGCGCGTGGCCACTGCTATAGTTAGTTATTTAGCTGCTCATCCAGAGCCGAGGCATTAGATATGCCTGACATGATTATGGGCATTTGAGTCCCAATTTTGTATATTTTGGACACACATATGTACACTCGAGACGCTTTGCGATATATATATATATACAGTTTGACTTTTTGATGCATGATTTTATGATGATGAATGATTGATATGCCAGTCTAATGCTTGATTAGCGATAGAATCAGCTAACCAATTTTGAGATCTTGGAATGTGCAAATAATTAATGTAAGTAAATGATCTTTGCAACAACCTCACCCTTAAATATTGGCGATATAATGATGGATCTCTAACCCGATAAATGTTATTTAACTGAGACACTATCAATTGAGAATCAAGATACACTACCAACGAGTCGATCCCATAAGAGATTGCCTCGGATAATAAATTGATAACAGCTGTATACTCGGCCATATTGTTTGAAGCAGGACCGATACACACGCCTCTCGATGTCATCAACTGACCAGTTGGGTAATAAAGTACCCAAGCTGCGGAAGCAAGATTCCGAGTGTGCCGACTAGCACCATCGGCGAATCCAAAATAAACCAAATCATCCATCAACACCTGCCAAAGCAGACCAAAAAGTGCTGATATCAGAAAACGCTCGATAAGATATGTACAAATATACATAAAATACAAAGAAGCCATTGCCTGGTAAAACTAAGCAAAATACTTCTTTAAATAGAGCCCATTTCGGGGCTCCGCCAGCTTGTTTCCTTCGAAATCAATTAACTCATACGATCCTTTTTCTAAGACTCGTTTGATAATGAAAGGACCGTACCACATAGGCTTGAATTTGCCTGCCCCCAAGGCGTCCTTATCTTGGTCATAGACCAAGACAAGGTCACCTTCAGAAAAGACACGAGGTCGGACAGACTTATCATACTGAGTTTTGACCCTTTTCTTATGGGCCTCATTCGTCGTGGCGGCATCTCGACGCTGCTCATCGAGATGTTCCAGGTGAACTAGGCGCTCCTCGAGACTCGAAGTCTCAGGAAGAAGCTCGACAGCCAATTTCAGAGATGGAATTTCACATTCGACCGGAAAGATAGATTCCATCCCGTAAACTAACTGAAAAGGAGTAAAACCAGTAGCCGTTTTAACGGAGGTTCGGTATGCCCAAAGAGCCGGATACAACATAATGTGCCAATTGGACCGATTTTTATCGATTGTCCGTTGGAGTATCGTCTTAAGAGTTTTATTGACCGCCTCGACCTGTCCATTGGCCTGAGGATAGTAAGGGGACGAATGCTCCTGACGGAAACCTAATTTAAAAGCCAATTCGGACATTAGCTGATTTTGGAAATGACTGCCATGGTCAGTGACAATCTCTCTTGGGATACCGAATCTTGAGATAACTTGATTGAAAAGAAACAAAGCTGCCGTGTCACTGTCGTTCTTATAAGTAGGCATGGCTTCAGCCCACTTCGTGAAGTAGTCTACAGCCACGATAATGTACTTGTGATTTGCCGCTGAAGGCGGATTACAAGTCGTAAAATCAATACCCCACTTAGTAAAGGGACCGACGGTGACAACGGGAAAAAGGGGAGCTGGATGCGCGCGCATCTTGCGAGTAAAAATTTGACACGGGTGACAGCGTTTTACCGCTTCCACACAGTCCTTAAAGAGTGAAGGCCAAAAGTAGCCGGCACGTAAGATGCGCTGGGCTGTAGCAAGCCCGGATAGATGACCACCACAAGCTCCACTGTGGCAATCATTAAGAACAGACTCTGCTTCCTCTAAGGTTAAACAACGTCGAAGAATTGAATCAACCCCTCGACGGTATAAAGTGTCACCAATGATAACATAGTTTTTAGCCAGGTGACGTAACTTGCGACGTTCATCCTTGGAGGAAGTAGAGGGAAACTTCGAAGTCTGGAGATAAACAATGATATCTCCATACCAAGGGTCTTGTGAAGAGATGAGGAATATATGTTCGTCGGGTAAACTTTCCTCATAAACAATATCCTCTCCACAAGGAAGCTCAGAAATTAGCTCCGCGAAGACCATAGATTTCTTAGACTTGGCGGACAAGAACTCGAGGTCGAATTCTTGTAAAATGACTATCCATCTATTATATTTGCCCCCAATCACTCGCCTACTGAGGACAAATTGGAATGGATTGACCGCCGCTAAGACAAAAGTTTTGCGTAGCAAAATGTAATGACGGAGCCTCTGGACAGCATGGACTGCTGCCAAGGCCAACTTCTCAACTGGAGAATAGCGGAGTTCAGGGCCTATCAAGCCTCGGCTCAAATAATAAATCACGTGCTCGACAAGAGCATCGTCTTCCTGAACTAGAACCATACCAATGGTAGATTCTGCTGCAGCGAGATATAAAAGGAAGTCTCTACCATAATCCGGTGGACTCAAAAGCGGGGCAGAGACTAATGCCTTTTTCAAAGCATCAAACGACCGCTGCGCAAAGTCGTCCCACAGGAATGGAACTCCTTTCCGTAGCAAACGCATGAACCCTTTAGTGATCTCGGCATAGTTTGCTATAAACCTTCTTAAGAAATTGGCCTTCCCTTGAAGACTTTGAAGTTGACGAATTGAAGACGGGGGAGGCAACTGAACTATTGCCTCAACCTTGAAGGGATCAACCCGAATCCCTTCATTACACAATAAACCCTAACAACCGACCGGATGTAACCGCGAAAACGCACTTATTGGGATTCAACCGGATTTTATAGAAACGACATCGCTCAAAGACTAATTGAAGATGACTAGGATGATCAGTCCTCTTTCGAGAACGAGCAGCGAGATCATCTAAGTATGCTTCGATGATATGTTTGATGTCGTGGAAAGCGTAAGACATGGCCCGCTGAAAGGTGGCTCCAGCATTTTTAAGACCAAAGGGCATCTTTCGATATGCAAAGGTACCCCAGGGACATATGAAGGCAGTCTTATGCTGATCCTCAGGACGAATGGAGATTTGATTATAACCCGAAAAACCGTCCATGAAGGAAAAAATTTCATTACCCGCACACTCGTCGATAATCTGGTCAATGAATGGCGTGGGGTAATTGTCTTTTGGACAAGCCTTGTTCAAGTCCCTAAAATCGATGCATACACGGATTGTTCCTTGCTTTTTGTCCACAGGGACTGGATTCGAAACCCAATCCGTAAGAGGAACAGGGTATATAAAACCCGCCCTTAGCAGCTTCTCAACCTCAGCTTTGATAGCCGCTGCTTTCCTAGGGTTAACCGGCCGAAGCCTTTGACGAATCGGTTTTGCGTTTTCATACGTCTTGATCTCATGTTGGACTATAGAAGGATCAATGCCGGGCATTTCCTCATAAGACCAAGCAAATACATCACGGTATTCCTTGAATAGGTCGGTGTAAATTTGAATTTCTTCAGGGGAACACTCACTTCCGATGAAGATATTCTCGATGATGTTAGGATCCTTAGAGATGTTTATAGGTATCGTTTTTGAGATTACCGACATATTACCTTCGGCACGCACGTGTGTTGGAGCCAAAGGGTTCGACACCGTACAAACATCACTACCAACGAGCTCGGAGAATCTAGATTCTACTTCCTGCAATGGAGGAAGAAAATATGAGCGATGGTGTAAGTCTTCCCAAGGTCGATCTATACCCATCATAATTTCGAGGATTGCTTCTTCAGAAGGTAGAACCGAATCTAAGCAGTCCAAGGCAGAGTTAGAATCAAAGCTCCAAGCGGGGGCCACATGACCATCTAACTCCTCTTCGGAAAAAGGAGTAGAATGGTTATCTGCAGAGTCTACGATAGCCTGATATCTAAGCTCAGCTGCAGATATAGGAAACGCCATTCCATTAACTTGCCCTTCAACTAATGTGGTCGTAGGTGAAGGCAAGGTCCAAGGGTCGGAAAAATGATGAGTTCGGAAGAACTCCTCTCGAGAAGATTCCTTGGATGATGAAATAGCATTGATTCTTGCAAAAGGAGAGGGAAGATCAAACGTACCCATCAATGAGGAATACATCCCTACTCCTAAATTCTCAGTCGGCGGGCGAGGGTTATCCACCAAAGGAACAGTAGAGTCGGAGGTTGCTTGAGGATCGATTGGAGCATAGTCCAATTGATCAACCTTAACGATTTTCCCTTCATGAGGAAAGCAAATGACACGAAACAGAGTCGAAACAACGGCTTCCATCTCGTACACCCAGTTCCTTCCTAATAGGAGATTATAGTCTAGGTTAGCATCTACGACTTCAACTTCGATATTAACGACCTTCCCTCCAACACATATAGGAAAGGCCGGGATAATCCCATGCGGCTTGTGAGAATGGCCATCAAATGCAGTTAAGACGGTTGGTGAAGGAACAGCCGAAGGTGAACCAATAGCCTTCCAACATGACATGGACATGACGCATGTGGAAGCTCCTTCATCTATAACGGTGCGAAAAATATTGATTTTCCGGTATGTTGACTTTACCTGAAAAGCCATATGATGAGGGAGTCTCTTTTTGACATTTGACATGTCAAAAGAGAGCACTAGAGAGTTAGCTGGATCGACTGCTCCAATGGCGGAGAGTAAAGCACTTCTCTGAGACGGACACGACTGGAGAACTTCCAAAGCGGACATAGCACATGGGCTTTGAGCCAAATCCTCCACATTGGAGTAATTTTGAGCAGCTCTAGCATTGGGGTTAATTGTCGCACGTTTGGCGGAACCTTTCGGTATCCTAGGTACAGTCTCAACAGGAGGTCACTCAATATGAAGGTCATTACTTCCGGGAACCGTTTTATCCTTAGATGTTTCGGCTTCACCATAATCACGTGACCGAGTAGTCACGTTAACGTTTGAACCCATCATAAAAACATTTGATGCTTTTTCCCCTTCCTGGTTGCCCCCTGAGGAGGTCCCGGGATTCGAATTTGCGCCAGCAAGAAGTTGCTGCCCTTGGGGAAACGGGTTAGTCAACACAGCTTGCGAACTAGAAGTCCCTTGCTGTCCTAACAAGCGCTGAGCGTCTTCGATTCTAGGGCAAAGATGAGTTAGATGGTCCCCACTGCATAACTTGCAAGGAAACTTAACTTTCTTTCTCGACTCACCTTTACCACCACCAGCATTATTGCCGGATTTATTTGCATCGGGCTTCCCATCCGAGTTCTTCTTTTTACCACGTCCTTTCTTTTTCCCATTGGAATTTTGATTTCCTTTGGGGTTATCGGATTGGACGGCGTTAATGGAAGAATTTTGGGAAGCGGGAGGATTAGACATTGTGACTTGGTTGTTAGGAGCAGTTTGTAATGACAACTGCTGCAATTGATTCAACAAGTTCACTGTAGTCGAGTCTACTGACCCCACGATACCATCCGCGTGAGGACCTGGCTTTGGCTTAGCTAAATCAACCTTAGATCCAGGAGCATCTGGCAAGTACTTTTGGAGGATCCCAGACTGAGAGTAGATCAGTTCTAATTGCTGGGCCCTGAAAATGGCTTGCTCCTCAGAATAGACCCCAGACATGGAGACATCCTTGGAGATCTCAGGTTGCAAAGACTTCAAAAACCACTCTAGACGGTACTCCGGAGGGATTTCGGCTTTAATGAGCCTTTTTCTCCGTCTCCATTCCTGTATGTGATCAGAAATGTGGGTTGCCTTATCCTGACGAAAGGTAGCCAGAAGTTCAGTTCCGGCATCATAGCGGATAGGCAACTGGAAGTGATTCAAGAAGATATTGGCTAAGTCAGCGAACGATGTAAAGCTGCCCCCTGGCAACTCTATGTACCATTTAGCCGCATTACCAGTCAAGGTGCGCTGAAAGAGTCTCAACCTAACCGAATCTTCGATGAGGGAGTTAGATGAGCACCACAAATGGAATGTGGTTACATGATCGCCCGGATCTTCACCACTCTTCCCTTCGAATTTTGGGATGTCCAAAGGGAGTTTGGTTGGGACCGGAGGCCAGGCCGGATTGTATCTGATAGGGTCGTTCGTTAGCTTAGTGAGATCTGGCAAGTTTAACGTTGCCAGAAATGGAAGCCTAGGAGGACCTAGGGGATTCCACCCAGACTGGGCAGAACTCCCAAAGTTCTGAAAAGATTGTCCTGGGATTTGAGAGGCACCAGGCTGCCCCAAGTGACCAATAGAACTAGCTGAACCAAAAGGCAAGCCTTGTGGTCCAGCAAAATTCGGAGTTTGACCAACTCCTGCCGTATAAGCTCCATAGCTTGCAAAGTTTCCTCCTAAATAATTGTAAGGAGTCGATAACCCCTGATATGGGTTCCAAGCCGAAGCGAGGGGAGGAATACTTTGAAACATGCTAACCGTGGAATACGGCCTACTTCCTTGTTGGCCAATGAATGGATTCGCAGTTCCTGCGTTACTAACCCCAGGGTTATTCCAACCTTGGAAAGGATTGCTGCTTTGTCCTATTGAAGAAAAAGGCATGGATCCTACCATTGGGTTGGAATGTGGGATATGACCACTTCCAAAAGGAAAACCCTGAAATGAAGCCGATCTGCCCATCATGGACGTAGCGGCATTGAACGGAACTGACGGAATACCCTGTGATTGGGTGCCAAAAAGGAAGGAACCAGTACTAAAAGCATTGGTTTGGGCATTTCCACTCGTGGACGGAATGGAGGTAGACCCAACCAAAGATGTGCTAGCAAACGATCCGAACAAGGAAGCGGAGGGGATGGAAATGGTTCCTCCCCCTTGCACCGATGTTGGGGTTTGCATAGTCGCAGCACTCGTGGAAGCCATGCTTCCAGTAGTGATTATAAATGGTAAGCGCGTAGCGTAACCTGGACTCGCTGGTCTATACAATGGAGGCCCAACGTATTGCAATACATCTGGATAACTAGATGGTAGTGGAGAATTTGGAATCACTAATGATTCTGAAAGTTCTTCTACCTCTATGTTATTCTCCGCTTGAAAGCGAACTTGAGAAAAGACTGGAGTGTCCCTCTCTTGTTCAAAAGTACCAGGCCTTGCTTGGCCGCTAATATCCCCGAGAGGAGGATCAATCCCCGATGCGTCAACCGGCGTGGGACGGACCCCACCGGTAGTATTCCCTCTGCGCCTTCTAGGAGAAGGCTCTAAACTAGGTGGCGAGAGACCACGAAGTCTTCGAGACCGTCTTGGAGACCGGTCAGCCACTTTGAATTTTTTGTTAAGATCTAACTAAAGACTCAAAAAATTAAAAGCTAAGCCGACTAGGAGCACAGAGCACACAGTATAAAGTTCCTAAAGATACAGCCAGTCAAACAACTTTCAAGTATTTCCGCTCCGGGTGATTGAGACCGGACACCAAAATACGAGAAAGTGAATCAAAGGGCCTTCCGAGGATAGTCTGGGATGATGAGGGCCCAGTCCTATCAGCGAAGGTATCAGAGGAAGTTACGCTGACCTCCTAACAACAGCCTGCGCCGGTGCAAGCCCCCAAGCTTCGCAAGGGTGCCCTCCGGAAGTACTGTCGAGAGTGATACAATGTCGACCTCAGGTGCCACGGGATTCCCCTCCGCAGCCACCTATGCAGATCCCTAGGAGAGGCAACTATGGGTACCAACTCGTCGCAGAAGCCAGGCGGAACAGTCGTGAGGTAAGTTCGGACAAGTAGGAGAGGGGGTATCTCTCTTCCCTGTCTTCACAGACCCTCGTGCTTAACTCCCAGATCCGGAGCTTTCCTGGTCTTCCTAACGCTATTGGATTTACTCTCTTTAATCAGACTCTTATGTTTGACGTTTTGTGTGGCCTTGGAGAGTTAACTCTCCACTCGCCTAATCCAAGGCCCTAAAATCCTAAACTTGTTGGTGTAATAACTAAAACAAAAAGTTCTAGTGGATTTTAATTAAGCGCTTGATTTTATTAGGCTGTTCTTTAAGTCAAAGGTAATGGAGGTGAAACTTGTGGTGTTTTATGGACGCAAAAGAAATTAATAAAACTTAGCTACATGCATATGCACTTTTGTTTTCGATGAATAGCAATTTCTATGAGGTTCAGAAGGCACTTGTAATATAAACAAAAATTTTTCCTTTTTCTTTTCAGACTCCACACTCACAAAAACTAACAAAACTAAATATGCCTAAAAAGAGATGCAATTCTTACCCTAATGCAAGAACTAAATGTGGATGCACGATTCAAAGACTACTCTAAAAACAAAGAAGGAAAGTTGCTGCTTTACCAAATTTTGTCTTGCCACTGAAATGCTTAGATAGAAGATGATTTGTTACTAATCATTTCGTCCAAACAATAAAAACAAGTTTTAAGATAAAAACAAAGCACTTTCACTTCGCAAAAAAGGAAATCAAATGAGAAGCAAGTTTAAGAAAGCGAAACTCAAAAACTTTCAAAAGATTTTCTTTCAATCAAACCAAAAAGTCTTTTTCAAAGGAAAACTCTCAAAAATACTGACACTAATGATTGATAAACAAGCCACCAAACACTTTTGTGAATTGACACCTTTCAAATGATGAAAACTCAACAAAAATAAAATGTGTTCGAAAACGCTTTTGACAATCAAAAGCAGCAATGAAAGTCTAAAATATCAAAAGACAAGTTTCAAGAAACTGGTAACAAACAAATTTCCCGAAACAAAGGAGTAAATGGTCATAAAAATGATTTCGTTAAGCAAACACAAATGTCATGAAAACAAAATGGACACAAAGATTTGAAGACAATCTTCCCACTCTGCCGAAACAGAGCAATCAAGATTCTTAAACAGAAATCTTGTGTGTCAAAAATCAATGACGCTTGCAATCAACGAAAAACAAGACTAGCACTCCTTATAACTAGAGAGAGTTCGAAACAAGATGCCCCCTGTTAAACAGACAACTGTCACTGGAAATTGATTGTTTTAAACTGACCCAAACCACCAGACAAACATTCAGCAAAAGAAAAATTATAAATCTTGAAAATTATGTGATATACGCGCCTGCAATTATTTGCAGAATGCGTGTATACGCGACTGTAACTAAGGAAACCTGCGTATACGCGGGTTTACTTAGTGCAACTTGCGTATATACGCTTCTGTAATCCAGAAAAAGTGTGTATCTGAAGTCTTTCAAGAAAAATAAAATAAAAAAAACACAAACTGAAAAACTGGAAAAGCTTGGAGTTCAAGAAAATATCAGATAGTCAGAACCAACAAACAGAGGGACTGAGCCTTGATTGGCTTGAGGACTACCCAAACTAGGAACAACAAGAGTGTTGTCCCCAGTGGAGTCGCCAATTCTGGTTGAAGGGAAAGTACCCCTAGGGTCCTTTGGGCTAAGACTCTACCAGACTGAAAATTGCTTATTCAAAGAAACACACACACACAGCCATCTTTTTTACTTTTAAGCAAATTCTAATGTTTAGGGTACATACCTAAGGTCCTACGTTCGAGAAGACCATTAGGGTGCAAACCCTTCTTGGAGTTCCCTTCTTCTTTCTTTGACCTGCAAGACAAACAAATCAAAGAACTCAACAGTACATGTATAGAAACTTATATATAAATCATCTTTATGCTATAAAGTTAGTTATAAAAAATCTTTAAGTAACCACTTTCATAAGAATTCAACACAAGAATCTCATAAGCATAAAGAAAGATTATTCGGGAACAAAGACGTGTTTCTTTATATATAAAGGCAAATAAAGTACATATATCGGAAAGATATCACCTGAACACCTTCAGCAGGCTCCAAGCAAGCTTCCTCCCGGATTCGTTCCAGCCTCAAGCCTCCAACAAGAGCTCCTTCCAAGTCTTACTCAATGATGATGTCAAGGATGAATGATCACCAATACACATGGAAACAAGGGTTTCCTATGCAAAATGGGGGAAGTGCAGAATGCACCAAGGACTTCAGACCTGGTCTAAGGGAAAAATCTCAGCATAATAATCTTGCTCTCCTTTCTCTCTCCCTTGGCCTTCCCTTTGATGTCTTTTTATACCCTCTCCAAAGTAGTTTTTTAGTTAGGAGTTGGTTGGGAACAGTTGGGCCACGGGCACTAACAGGTGATCCAGCAGGTAAACCCGCGATCACCGCCCGAAAAAGAGGAAATTATATTTTTTTAAGTGTTTTAATAGATACACGCGGGTTGGGTATGACAGACCCGCGTGTACACGCGTTTAACACAGGGCAAAGTCGCGTATAGGGAATAAAACACTGTTTTTTAAATTTTTGGACCAGGTCTGGAAGGAGGGGTTTCCCTAGGCCATAAGTGCAGCATCACAAACCATAAGAGTGAGATTTGGAGCTATAACAATGCCTCAATGGCAAGTTTCTCACTTCCGACGACAGGTATACATCAATGACCTTCGACCAGAAGATTTTGCGTGGTGTTCGACGCCAAGTCCTTTATTCACACTACGTGAATTGTACTGCAGTACCTTGAGGGTCATTATCATTATCGGTGATTCCTCTCGCGCTTGTTAACGGTTTACCTCATTGACCGGTAATCAAGCGATGTCTTTCCATGTTCGACTTCAGAACATTTCTCACATGGATCGACTTGTACTTAGAGTGAAGATCGAACGAGTTTGAAGACCCCGGATCTAGTTTCATCCATCCGGGCTGCGATATATATTCAGAAAAGATAAAGACATTGACATGTACATCATTGCAACAGATAATCATCCTATCCAAAGGATGATAATTTCATCAAAAATTATCAGTCTACCATCAGACGATTGTCTGTTCTATGTACAGAAAAATGAATTTATAAAGCTGAGCATGGGAATGCCCGCCTCAGCTAGATCATGAAAGCAGTATGAAAAATAATGTATTGTATTGTATCTTATTACAGGTCTCCTCCCAGCATTGGATGAACTTCGGACCCTCCCGGATAAAGCATTTCACCCGATGAACGGCCTCATACTTTAGGGGGCAACTGTTATAGACATTTTTGTGCCTTACAGCATTGAGCATGAAATGTCCATAATCTAAGGGATACAAAGTCCCTAAACATGTTGTTCCTACCCCTAGAGGAACAAGGCTAACAAACCACAGCAATTCACATAAATTCTCCACCAGAAACTGCTCAAAAACAAGTCAATTCAGGATCATTTCAGTGGATACACTAGCTGTTTGCGCTGAATGTCAAAGCCAACACTGGCTACCTGCGCTGAATGTCAAAGGCAACACTGGCTACCTACGCTGAGCGAGAGTGGACATGTGGCAAGTTCATTTCTCAAGGTGTCAGAACCCAAGAAGCTTCCAAAATGACACTTGTCTCAGGGAATTCAACTGGTGATGAGTAAGAGGTTCCAAATCTCCAAGTGGAAGCAAGAACCTCCAAGTGGAATCAAGAACTGACAAGGGAGAGGACACTAGTCAGATCTCAAGCTGAATCGTCCTCTCTCCAAACATCTATATATGGATCTCTCCTCCATGAGATCTAGGGGCTGGAATTTTGTTATTGCAAAGAATTGCTGTTGGTTTGAGATTGGAATCATTGGGTGCTTAATGCTTTAAAGGGGGTGAAGATAGGAATTCCATTTGCTGGGAAGGAGATGCTGGATTGGAGCCCTCTGGGTTGTATCTCTTCCTGAACCTTGTTATTCATCAATAAAGCTATCTTGGTTTCTCCTATATACTGATGTATCTTTGATGTATGATTGCATTAGTATGTTTAGTTTATTTCTAATCCTGAACTAGTTATGAATATGAATCCATGTCTTGTGTAGTGTTCTCTTCTTGTGATCTTGCAGAAACCTCTTGAAGCTGGGCGAGCGAGAAGGCAAGTAGCTGGGAACTCTCAAAGAGAAGAGAAACCGGATCGAGGGACAAACGGAAGACACCGGTTAGTCCATCCATCTCTCTTCATTCTTAATTCATAAAGGAAGAATACTAGAATAACTGTCTCTGTTTGTTGCTAAGGCACTGTCACACCTTAGGTGGATAGGATCGTCCTGCATAGGCATTTTTCCCCACAACATATATTTGTGTGTGTGATCATGAAAAGAGATCAAAGGATCTAGCCCTTATTCATTCCTACACAAGCAGACACATTCCACACTCATACAAGATGTTGCAAAATAAGGGTTTGAGGGATGGTACCAAGAACAATCGTAGATTGGTGATGTCTCTTAGGCTTGATGTAGAAGAAAACCTTCTCCTACTCAAATATCTCACTTCCTCATGCAATAAGACAAGTCCCTGCACACATACACCACTAAACAAACCTATAGTAACTTATTGCGAAGGGATTATTAATCTAAAAACAACATGAACAAACATAAAACATGATCAAATCATAGATATAGGAAAGGAACACAGATGTATTAATCAATAAATGGTAATACAAATAATGCATACCTCCAAGAAATAATCTCCTCTCCTCCAACTTGGAACTTGGCTTCCTTCTCCCAATACAATAGAGCTCCTATGTTATAATATGGATCCTAGATCTTCTCCCCTTTCCTCTTGGTGAAATTATATAGGTTAATTATATCCTTTGGGATAATGTATCTAGATGCCTAGGGGCTTGATAAGTTAAGAAAACTTTACAATAATGAACCCCTAGCCAACTCAAACACAAGTGGGTCAAGTTGATCTCCTTGGGAATGACAAAATCCAGAAACCTTTTTCACAATTATGAGTTTTTTTCTTAATTATCTCAATTATGAAATAGTCATTATCTCATAATTATAGAATTTTGACAAAATATATGTGAGAAATTACTCAATTATGTAATTATGAGAAATTATGTAATTCCACCCTTTTAACATGGAATAAATCTCAATAAGTAAAAGAAAAGGTGAAAGGGGATGCATTCTAGCCAACAAATGAGGTAAGTTGAACTTGGGTTTATTTAACTATAATGGAGTGGAAAATAGGGTTATAACATATTCCTCCTAATGCATGAGGTTAGAAGAGAAGTTGATGACCAAAATTCATTACAACAAAACTCAAAGCTCAAAATGGGCAGAAGGAGCCAAGACATCAAAACTAGATTGGAGGAACTCAAGTGTTGAAGTCTCAGCTCTGCTGATAACTGGGGTCCAACATGGCTAAAATGAGACCTATGAATCAAGAAGATAATCAGGCTCCACACCCAATAATCTCCCACTGGGATACTGATTATAAAAACTCCACCAATGCTTCACTTGCTAGACAATGCTCCCACTTGGACCTGGTTGTTTCTCATCTTCACCGTCATACTTGAAGATGAATTGAAACTTGGAAAATTATTAGTTTCTCCCTTGACACAACCTTTGTTAACATATCTGCAGGATTTTTTCTAGTGTGTATCTTTTCCAACTTCAACTTTCCATCTTCCAAAATAGACTGTATGCAATGGTACTTGAGATGTATATGTTTAGTCTTGGAATGAAATGTTGAGTTCTTTGAAAGATGAATGCACTTTGGTTGTAATTATATAGCCTTCCCATCTCCTGCTTCTTACCTAATTCATCCATAAACCTTTGTAATAAAATCATTTCTTTACTAGCCTCTATAACAACAACATACTCCTCTTTCATTGCTGAAAGTGAAAATTTACATTTTTGAATCACAATTGACAATTGTTCCACCTACAGTAAACACATGCCTTATGGTTCTCCTTCTGTTATATTTGTCACCTACCATATCTACATCAACATATACCGGTAGAGAAATGTTTGAACCACAAAAACATAATGCTTGATTAGTGGTACCTCTAAAATACCTGAGAATCCATTTCACTACCATCCAATGCTATTTTCTTGGATTGTTCAATACCTACTCATAACTCCCACTGCATGTGAAATATCATGCCTTGTGCACACCATTTCATACATTAAGCTTCCAATTGCTGATGCATATGGAACTTTAGACATATAATCCATCTATTCCTAGGTCTTGGGACACATATCCATACTTATTTTGAAATGACTAGCCAAAGGTGTACTAACTGGTTTTGCATTCTGCATATTAAATCTTTCCAACACCTTTTCTATGTATTCACTCTGAGACAATGTTAATTTGTGCTTTTCCCTATCTCTAGTTATTCTCATACCAAGGGTTTGTTTTGAAACACCCAAATCCTTCATTGCAAATGTATTTTCCAATTTTCCTTTCAGTACATTTGTTTCCTGCATGTTGGACTCTGCAACAAGCATGCCATTTGCATACAATAGAAATATAATATAGCTGCCATCATTTTTCTTTTTAAGATAAACACAATGGTCAAAGCGACATATAGTATAACCCTGTTTAGACATAAACCTGTCAAATTTTAGATACTGTTGGAATATAATCCTAACATCTACATTTATTTTTTAGCCTAAGTATCCTTGACTTAGCCACATGCACAAAAAATCATGTTCACACTTGGTTTTTGGTAAACTAGCTCGGTGGACCAACTTTCCCTTGTTTTTTACCTTTAAAGGCTTAATATTATGGAAATATTGGTCCAAACACTTTCCTAAACCATTTAGACATCTAAGTGCATGTTCACACTTAACCACACCTCACCCACTTGAGTTATTTGAGGATTGGCGCCCCGCATGAAGATTCCACCTTAAATCAAGGGATTTGGTCCCCTGGACTATTTTAGCATGTTTTAAACTTGCCTTCCTCAGGAAATGCACCCATCCTCATGCTTTCCTCATGGCTAATAGTTGGCATAGGTTTTCTTGAGTCATTGTTGCTATTTTAGGCCTCCCTTTACCTTTTCTTAGCCTTTTCTAGTTTTTACTAGTTTTTTCCTAGTTTTTTAGATTCAACAATTTCTATATAACCACCTCCCTTTGGGATTAGAGGTTTGGTTGCCCATGTATTACTATTGTTCATTAATTTAATACATTGATTTTATGGAGAAAATTCTTTCTCTCCTCTCTTGAATATCAGCAAATTACTTGTGTTTAATTTAACTAGAATTCTAGAGCTATCAGAGTTTCTGCAGGAATTCTACATGGTATCAGAGCTAGTTCGAATCCAATGGATTGTACACAGTTTTATTTGCAGGTATAGATCATCAGGAGGCCCAAAAATCAGCAATGGATCATCTCTCTCAACCCACAAATCTCGTTCTAAATCCTCTCAATTACTTCGAATGGAAGGCAGAGATCACTCTGCTCCTCCGAAGCAAAGGGATTTACAAGGTAACAATGGCAACGGAGACTAAACCGACTTCTGCAGCGAAGAAGATCAAGTATTTCAATAAATTATATGAAGCAATTGGGCTGATATGCCTATCAATTTCCAGAGAACTCCTCTTTCATGTCAGCGGAGCCACTACTCCCGATGTAGTCTGGACCACATTGGAAGGACTATTCGGCAAGCAGGATGAAATGAGAGTGCATCAACTGGAGAATGAACTCATATCCCTCAGTCTAACTCATTTAAGCAACATGCAAGAATAATTCACCAAGTTTAAATCCCTCTTCATTGAACTTGATGCATGTGGAGTCAATAAAGAGGAAGATCAACTCATCGTTTCGATTCTCTCGAAAATAGGCCCTGAATATTCCATATTTGTATCGTCTTTTCAAGAATCTAAATTGACTAAGGAAAAATGGAAAATGCCTCCATTGAATGACTTCATTGCAGCATTGACTCAAGAGCAAGCTAAGTTAGTCCAAATGGGTGCCATCAAGCATTCAAAGAACCAAGCACTTGCGGCTACTGATGCTCCAAAGAGCAGTGGAAGAGACAATAAAAAAGGGGAAGGGTAAATTTAATGAATCGAAGAAGGAGAGACCCGTACAATCTTCAGAGAGCTCTTCTTTGCCTAAGGGTAAGAAGAAGAAGGAAAGAAAACATTTTAGCTACTGTTCCAAAGGTTTTCATCCCGAAGAAAATTGCATGAGGAAAAAAATCGATGAGATGGCTAAGCAATTGCAGCAAAACAATCTCACTGTGCCCGAGAATGCAAAGAAGAAGGATGATAACAGAACGAGAGATGGGAGAGGGAGAGCACAATATTTTCATGCTTTAATGGCTGTCACATCCACTCCATCAGCTTGGATCCTTGATTTAGATGCATTGAACCATATGGCTGCATCAAAAGATGAATTTTCCTCCATCGAAGAAAGCACCAGATCCCCAATTTACTTGGGATATGCCACACCCGTAAAGGTGTGTAGAGAAGGAATTGTAGACCTCGAAGGGAGCCTCTTCATAAATGTGCTTCATGTTCCCTCGCTATCTAAAAATCTTCTCTCGATATATCATATCACTCATTCCGGCTCTGGAAGGAAGGTGGAGTTCACTCTAGACTCCGCAGTGATTACCGACATTTCCACGGGCTCACAGCTTGCACATGGAATTGCAGATCACAGTTCTCGTTTGTATTTCTTCTCCCACTTTGTTCCTAAATCTATTAGCACTATATTTTTGTCACAATCTAATGATATCAGCAGGTTATGGCATGAAATATTTGGCCATCTAAACTATAAGTACTTGCATCAACTCAGCAAGGAAAACATGGTAGAAGGATTGCCCGCTATTAAATTCACAAGCGGTGTATGTCAAGGATGCATTCTTGGCAAGCATCCAAAGCAAAAGTTTGAAAAAGGGAAGGCACAGAGAGCTTCTTCACCTCTTGGGCTGATTCACAGTGACATCATGGGCCCATTCCCGTAACCTTCAATCAATAAGGCTTGATATGTACTCACCTTCATAGATGATTTCTCTCGCTTTACTTGGGTATTTTTTCTAAAATTAAAATCGGAAGTATTTGAATGCCTTATAGAAGTTAAAGCACTTGCCGAGAATGAATCTGGGTGTAAGATTAAGATACTCCATACTGATAATTGGGGGGATTATGTCAACAAATAAGTGCAACAACTTTGTATTGATGCAAGTATACAACGACAACACACAGTGCCATATACACCACAACAGAATGGTGTCGCAGAGAGGAAAACCCGGTCGTTAAAAGAGATGGAAAATTGTATGCTACTGTCCAAATCATTAGATCCTAAGCTATGGATGAAGCTATTAATTTTGCAACATACATTTAGAACCACATTCCTCACAAAGAACTCAAAGGCGTAACTCCATTTGAATGTTTGACCGGTAAGAAATCGAAAGTGTCACACTTTCGCATTTTTGGTCACGAGCATGGGCTCACATTCCAACAGATAAGAGGAAGGCTTTGGAGCCTCAAAGTGTTGAATGTATCTTTGTTGGATATCCTGATAGTGTCAAAGGATATATATTGTTGGACTCTCACACTGAAAAGTTCCTTGTAGCTTGAAGTGTGAAGTTTGAAGAAGAATCACTGCATGATTTTTCAGCAGACCTTGTCGAGGAACCGCTTGTTGCCACTCATGAGGAGGAGTCTGAAACTTCTTCGAGCACTTCAGAGCATCAATTAGAGAAGCCTCTTAGGTCTAATTCAGAGGATGAAGAGTAGGTCATGGCTGCTCCAACTCAGCTACCAACTTGGGCAGAGAAAACCTTGCAAGATGTGGGTGAACTAGTCGGTGATCATGCGGATGCGAGAAGGACTAGATCATAGTTTTTTGGGGCTCCTCAAGCCCTAGCTGCCACCGAACCATTGCTTCCCATACATTGCTATATGACACTTGGTTCAGATCCACAGTCACACTGTGAGGCTTCTGGAAACCCACTTTGGGAGGCTTCCATGGATGAAGAGTACTCTGCTCTCATGGAAAACAACACATGGGACTTGGTTCCACTTCTGAAAGGAAGAAAGCTTGTTTGATGATGATGGATCTATCAAACAAATATTGCTGCAGATGGGGAGATCAGAAAGTACAAATCTTGACTTGTTGCAAAAGGATACTCACAGGTACATGGCATAGACTACACAGAGACATTTGCATCTGTTGCAAAAATGGACTCCATTCAACTAGTTTTAGCCATTGCTGCTTCTCATAGATGGGAAGTTCATCACATCGATGTGAAGAGTGCATTTCTTCATGGAGATCTTAAGGAGGAGATATATATGGAGCAGCCATAGGGATACATTCGAAACTCTTCCCTCGTTTGCAGATTAAAGAAATCTTTGTATGGCCTAAAACAAGCTCCCAAAGTCTGGTATGCAAAGATGGATTATTTCATGCTTTCCATTGGATTCATTCGATGAAAATCTGATCTGAATGTTTATTTACTGCAACATGATGATTCCATTTTGCTGATAGTAGTTTATGTAGATGATTTACTGATGACAGGGAACCTTACCTCAACTATTGATTCGGCAAAATCAGCATTGCACGATCGATTTTCCATGACAGGTTTGGGACTTTTGCACTACTTTCTTGGTCTTGAAGTTTCTTAGTCTACCTCAAGTATCAAGATGGAATAGTCTAAGTATGCATCAGATCTACTTGTCCACTTTTAGATGACAAAATTCAAGCCATCAACATCTCCCTTTCTTTCAGGGATCAGATTTGAGGATGTGGGTACTACACCTTTGGTGGACAGTACACTATATCAACAGTTGGTTGGGAGTTTGTTGTATCTTACTCACACCCGACATGATATATCTTTTGCAGTAGGAGTTTATTTGAGATATATGCAGGAGCCCCATGAGCTTCACTAGAAATCTGCAAGATAATCCTTAGATATTTGAAAGGTACTTCCAGTTTTGGTATCTTTTATGCTGCAGATTTCCCACTTCTACTGATTGGGTACACAGATTCTGATTGGGTTGGTGATGGTACAAACTGCAAGTCCCCCTCTGGTTATGTTTTTGGCTTTGGTTTAGATCCTTTTTGTTGGTATAGCAAGAAGCAATCCATGATTTCTTTATCTACAGCCGAGGCAGAGTATAGAGGTGCAGTGAATGCAACTACACAGGCTATTTGGTTGTAGGGGCTTCTCTCCGAGTTTGGTATTCAGTATCCACTTCCGAATGTCACATTTTGTGAAAATCATGGGTCCATTTAGATATCTATTGATCCAATTCAGAGGCAGAGGACCAAGTACATCAAGATTCACATGCATTACATCCGCGAGATGATCCGTGACCGAGTCATATCACTGCAGTACTGCCCCACTGAGCAGTAGGTTGCAGACAACTTCACCAAGTCTTTCACTGAAAAGAAATTTTCAGAACTGAGAGTTATGCTTAGAGTGGTGGAGATAGTTGAGTAGGCCCTTCTGGCCACTTAGCCCTTTTTTCCTCTTTTTTTTTTTTTGGGGGGGGGGGGGGGGGGTTCCCACGAGGTTTTCCCTCTTTCTTCATTTTATGAGGATCTTTTATTTATTGTACCTGAGTACCTAACATGGCATCTTGGTTGGGACTCGGTTTAGATAAGTGAGTTAGGATGAAGGGGGGTTGTTGGAATATAATCCTATCATCTAAATTTAGTTTTTAGCCTAAGTATCCTTCACTTAGCCACATGCACAAAAAATCATGTTCACACTTGGTTTTTGGTAAACTAGCTCGGTGGACCAAATTTCCCTTGTTTTTTGCCTTTAAAGGCTTAATATTATGGAAATATTGGTCCAACCACTTTCCTAAACCATTTAGACATCTAAGTGCATGTTCACACCTAACCACATCTCATCCACTTGAGTTATTTGAGGATTGGCGCCCCACATGAAGATTCCCCCTTAAATAAAGGGATTTTGTCCCCCTGACCATTTTAGCATGTTTTAAAGTTGTCTTCCTTGGGAAATGTTCCCCTTCTCATGCTTTCCTCGTGGCTGATAGTTGGCATAGGTTGTCTTGAGTCATTGTTGCTATTTTAGGCCTCCCTTTAGCTTTTCTTAGCCTTTTCTAGTTTTTTACTAGTTTTTTCCTAGCTTTCTAGATTCGGCAATTTCTATATAACCACTTCCCTTTAGGATTAGAGGTTTTTTTGCTCATGTATTACTATTGTTCATTAATTTAATACATTTATTTTATGGAGCAAATTATTTCTCTCCTCTCTTGAATATCAGCAAATTACTTGTGTTTAATTTAACTAGAATTCTAGATCTATCGAAGTTTTTGTAGGAATTCTATAGATATCGCTGCCTTAGAGGTTTTTTTAAGCCATATAAGCTCTTCTTCAACCTGCATACTAATTTCTCCTTCCCTTTATCCTCATACCCTTTTGGCTACTTCATATAAATATCTTCCTCCAAATCCCCATGGAGAAAGGCTATATTTACATATAACTATTCAAGATGCAATACTTCTATTGCTATTAAAATTAAAATGGTTATGATTGAAGTCATTTTAACAAAAGGAGAAAATATTTCATCAAATTCTATACCTTTCTTTTGTGCAAACCACTTCACCACAAGTCTATCCTTATACCTCTATTTTTCTCTACCTTCTTCCTTTAACATGTAAACCTATTTATTCTACAATGATGTTTTACCAGCAGGCAACCCGAGTAAGTCCCAAGTCTGGTTATGTATCAAGGAGTCCATCTCTTCTTTCATGGCTTGCTCCCACTTCTTCCTAGTTTCTACTTGAATTTCTTCTTCATAACATTTCGGGTCACCAGAATCAGTCAACAATACATAATATAATGAAGGAGAGTACTGTTTAGGGGGTCTACTTATCCTAGTAGATCTTCTAACACCACTTACAAGTGTTTGAGGTTATTGTTGTTGCTGTGGCTGTTGATCATTATGAATTTTAGACACCTTTACTTTTTCTATCATCTCATCAAGAACTGTGTATTCTTTGTTTCCTTTTCTTCTTTCTTTCCATGCATATGATCCTTATACAAGACCTTTTCATTTAATATGACATCTATGTTCCTAATGATTTTTTTATTTTCATAATCATATAAGAAATAACCAAAATCATTAACACCATATCCAATAAAGGTACATTTCTTTGGTTTTTCCTCAAGCTTTGTTATATTTTCTTTATTAATGTGACAAAGGCTTCACATCTGAAAGTATTTAGAAATGAGTAGTTTACCTTTTTACCTATCCATGCATCCTCTGAAATACCACAATCCAAGGAACTTGAAGGCACTTTATTTATTAGATAAACAACAGTATCTACAAAATATGCCCAAAATTAAAATGGTAATCCTCCATGCAATCTCATGCGCCTTGCATGCTCCATGATTGTTCTGTGCATATTTTCTGACACACCATTTTCTTGTGGTGTTCCTGGAACTATCTTCTCTCTATGAATTCAATGCACTGAACCGTAATTATCAAACTCCTTGTTGTAGTATTCACCTCCATTATCTGATCTAAGACACTTCAACTTCTTCCTTGTCTCATTCTTAACCAAATCTTTCAATTTCTTAAAAGTATAAAAAAAATCAGATTTATTTGGAGAAACGATAAACCAAAGTTTTCCTAGTTTCATCATCAATAAAAATAACATAATAGCGAGAGCCACTGAGATATGATACCTGAGCATGTCCCCATACATATGTATGCATGAGCTCTAATTTTTCACTCTCCTTTTCTTTCCCAACTATGAGAAATCTGACTCTCTTCTGCCTTCCATAAACATAATTCTCATAGAAATCCAAATCGACATGCTTCAAACCCGACAACAAATTTCTTGAATGAGGAATCTACATCCCCTTATCACTCATGCACCCAAGCCTATGATGCCACATTTCCGTATATGCTATCGTGGAGGTTAAAGAATTACCTAATTAGAAATACCATTACATAAATACAATTTACCAACCTTTTCTCCTTTTTCTATTACTAGGGCTCTTTTATTGACCTTCCATGTTTTGTCTGTAAATGTTATTACAAAAACTTCAACTACCAACTGCCCTATTAAAATTATATTTTTCTTTAGATATGGAACATGTCTTACCTCCTTTAATAATCATTGGTTTCCATTATGTTATTTTATAAAAAACTTACCCATGCAAATGATTTTACAAGGTTTATCATCACCCAAACAAACCTGTCCAAAATCACCTTGAAAATAGTCATAAAAATGTTTTCTATCAGGTGTGGAATGGAATGAAGCCCCTGAATCTACCACCCAGGCATCAATAATATTTTCTAATGAAATAATTAGTGCATCTTGCAACAAATCACCTGTTACATTCACTTCATGATTATTTTCATATTGTGTGTCTCCCTCTTTTCCCTTCCAAGAATTACAATGTTTCTTCAGGTGTCCCTTCTTCCCACATTTCTAGCAGACTATACTAGATCTGGATTTGGATCTACCTTTTCTTGACTTTCTATGATTTCATGGGCTCCTTCCTCTTTCCATTTTTGTTCCCCTAGTCTCTGCAATTAAGGCATTATTTAATGTTTCACCAGATATTTTATGTTGCATTTCTTTGCTAAGGATGGTACCAACAACATCATCAAACTTTAAGGTACTAGATCTAAAGAAAAAATTACTAACATCCATGACCAAGCCATTCCAACTTTCTAGCAATGAGCACAAAAACAATAGAGCCCTAACTTCATCATCAAAATTTACCCCTTCAAAACTTAACTGACTCATAATCGTGTTAAATTCATTTAAATGATCAATAACACATCTTCATATTAAATAAACTCTTCATAATAAATACATTGTTTGAGGTCGAGTTTTTTTCATATAATTTGGCCTACCAACTTTAAACCCTTTATTTCATTTCCTTTGAAATGTTGAATGCCACTAACACTGCAAAACATAGTTGTATTGTTCCAAGTGCCTTTCTATTGAGAATCTCCCATTCTACATCTACCGTACTTGTCAACTTCTTTGATTTTCCGCTAAATGATAGGTAAAGATATTTCTTATACAAACAATCCTCCATTTGAATATTCCATAGCTAATAGTTTTTACCATTGAATTTTTCAACCCTAAAGCTACCTTCTTCCACCATTGCTCCCACTTGAACCAAGAACCCTTCTTTCCTACAAGTTTATCATCCAAATAGACCTTCAACTATGATACCAGTTGTTAGAAATTGAATAATAGAGCAATGAAACACATAAAGTATTGTGAAATCACAAGCACAAAAAAGCATAAAACAAGAGAGACACAAATATACATGGTTCACCCAATTTGGGCTACGCCCATGGAGAAACAACTAGGAGTTCCTTTTATATTATCCAACAAAATGAAGAGATATAACCTACATCAAATCCGCTGTAATTTCCTCTTCACTCTCATACAGTCTCACCTCTTCTCCTCGCACAAAATAATAATACATAACCACGATACAATTCCCTCATATAATTTGAGGGTTGCCTTCTAGGGAAAAAACCCTAAATTAACATAACTTCTACTATTATATAGTTCACCTAATGAACGACCCAGATTGACTAGGAAATTATAATATTGGACAAGGTATTTTTTTATCAAAATTTTTCTTTAGGGGGCACTACCCCTTGACCCCCCCACTGGGGCGGGATCACAAAATCATCTTCGCCTCCCCTGGATCACCCTAACAAAGATCCTATAGGCAACATTTTCAGCCTGTTAGGAACTGGGGTCTAACGCGGCTAAAAAGAGACCTCTGAATCAAGAAGATAATCAAGATTCACACCCAATTGAAAGAGAAAACAAGTATGCTCAATAGGTTCCTTTTTCGTAAAGTTTAATGAGGCCAAAAAGGAGATAAAAGCACACTTGTACCCTTCTTACGGTTTAATGAGAATTGAGAATGAAAAATGGATCACTCGTCGACTTTTAATTTACTTAACGAGCAGGAAAAGACAGAAAAAACTCATCATTTTCATAAAGGTTTTATGAGCATGAAAAGATGGAAAAATAAGCTTAGTATTTTCATAAATTTAACGAGTCATGAAAAGAAACAAAAATGAACTCAATGTTTTCATTGATTAACAAGGTTGAAAACATGGCAAAAATGAGCTTAGTGATTTTCAGGGTTTAACAAGCATAATAAAGGCACAAAGGAAGCTCATCCTGTAGGAATGAGTGGTATAAGGGTAACAATTATTTTCAGTATTATGGAGCCGCTGAAAGCATACAGAGGTAGAGAGGTTGGAAAATGAGACCGCTCATCACAATGACTCCTCCAAGAAAGGATAAAACACCAAGTGCAGGCGAATGATAGGCCAAGCAGATGATGAAAATGGTGGCGAATAAAAACGAAGGCTCATCGTGCAAAAGTAGGCTAATAAAATGCAACAATCACAAGGGATAAAGTTGTATAATATTCCTAGGGTAAACCCAGAAAGTGACAAAGAAGAGAAGAATGCAACTCATATTCTAGGTCATGGTGGGTCAAAAGGAGGAATTCCAAAAGAGAATAAGTAAGATATTGCATGGAGACCAATACGACAAATAGGTTCTAATTTAGGGTATCCATGATAAGGTAATCTCTACCGCTAAGCTACGACGTGCATAAGAGAGATGGGCTAATGTTGCAACTTGACAGGGTCATACCTAAGGCACAATGAAAGTCGCACTGACGATCAATAATGAAATAGAGATGGTTATATGTGATCTACTCTTACATGCCAAGTTTAAGAGGAACACACCTAAGGTCCAATGCATGTTGCAAAAAAAATGCCACCCTATCCTCTAAAAAGAATATAGAAAGACTAGACCCGTTGTTAAATCATATAATGAAAGAAATAAAACATGGATTAGGTAAAAACAGGACCATATATATATTTTTTATTTTTTGATTTTTTTAATTTTTTTAATTTTTGGCATATATGATGTAATAGAAAAGTTCTCAAATCACACACCAAACAAAAAAGGGATAAAAATATCAAACACACTCCTATGTACAAAATGTACAAACGCAACTCAATCCAATACATCACATCAAGGTGTGCCCACTACCGAGCACAAACCGAGGATTCCCATACATAAACACATGGATGAGTGGATGTACCATATGACACACCATGAAGGGGCCATGCCATAGAAAGTTGAACTGCCTGATTCCTGAAGGTTGATGATACCAGGGAAAACTTAGAACCATAACATTATGAGGAATGACATGAGGACATATGTTGGGATGGGGTCCCTTGGGTCAGTTTTGGGGTTAAAAACCAAAGTGTTGTTGTAAATTTTGATGAAAAGATGCAAAGTATCCATGAATTGTGGATGTGGAGTGCATAGGTAGTTAGGAGTAAAAAAGGGGTTTTATCCTTGTTTATGTAAATTTGAGTCGGTTTGGAGATCAACCAATGGTCCATGGACCATGGGATTGTATAAATAGGTGTGTCTTAGAGAGTCTAAGGCAAATCTATGTCTATGTCTATGGGTACAAACAGATGGAGTCTTAGAGAGATAGCGCAGAGAAATAAGTCTTAGAGGGGGAAAGGCTCTGCAGATCAGTGCGTAGAGGCTTAGAGTAGTGTCTGCAACTGAGTGCGTAGACCCTTGCAGCTTAGTGAACGGAAATTTTTGAGTCTGTAACCTGATACTGCAGATCAATAAAGAAGACCGTTGAAGAAATTCATGTGTTTTATCTGTTTACCTCTGTTGTTTATGTTTGTGATATATGTTGTGAAGAAATAATGTCTTTATGAAATAATGATGTATTGATGTGCAAATCTACTGGATAAGTCTTATTAACTGAACACAATACATGTTAAGTATTTACACAAAGATCATAATACTGTCTGCTATCTTCATCAAGCACTTAAGTATATCTGAGTGGATCCTGATCTAAGGGTAACTTACGGTGCACATAAGTAGATAATTCATCTATTCAGGGTCCGCAAAAGCCGATCGTATACCTTCGAAGAGGTCTAGGGAGCGTTCAAAGGAAGTTATAGTCCCAACCCCTAACGGCTTATAGATCTGCGCGGAGGCAGATCTAGGGCATAAAAAGAAATCACACTGATCTCTGGATGCGGAAACTTGGTTTGAGCATCCCCCCATACTACTTTGGGTGAGACTTAAATCCACGTTAAGTGGATTGATGCCGAAAGGGCCAGTAGTGTAGGGTTTTGTTTGGAACAACTAACTCTGAACCTAGGTCAGGACCCACTAAGCCAACAACATATAAGGGGAGTGGTCTTGTGAGCCAATGCAACTCCTTCATAGGGACTATCAAGAAGTAAAGAGGGTACAAGGCACTTGTCGGCATGAAAACATAAGATGGTAAATCCATTGGAAATTTCATCATTAGAAACCAAAGACTTGACTCAATCCATGGGTGGCACTTCCAAGGAGTGTCAAGGAAATGCCCCCTCGGTTGTTTCAATATTTTATTTTCCAATCTCTACCTTTTCCAATTCGAGGAGGCTATAGGCATCAAGAGGCATAATCTCCATAGGATGATCAATCGATGAATACATGACCTATAATATGCCTTGTTGGTTGGAAGAATCATCATCAATGGAGTCACGTGGAAGAGGTGGAGTGATAACCCATGTCGGTAAAGGATCTTAGTCATATTCCATATTGGGATGGATTTTTTGACCAAAGTTAGGATGTAATGGAAGGACTATTGAAGAGGAAATCTCTTCCATAAATGGTGAAACATGATCACCATGTTGATCTACATCTATAGAATAAGGCACCTCCCAAGGGTTAGGAGACCTATGAGGTCCACAGGTGACAAAAGATACCATGTGAATAGGAGCGGTAGTTGAGGGAGAGGGGATGCTAGGTGGGGGTAAAAGAAAAGCTCCCACATTGATGAATATTTAAATAGTCCCGCCCCAACACTGTCATAGTTTCTAAGGTTATCTCCAATGAATGGTACAATGGTACCCGTAGTGGTAGTCTTGGTCGACGATATGAAATATTGAAGCGAATCTACTATGACAATCTTACCTTCATGAGGAAAGCGAAGAACATGAAACATCAAAGAAATAACTGATGAAAACTTGAATGAAATGGGGGGGGGGGGGTTAAGTGTATTGATGAATCATTACAAGAGATCAAAGATGCAATATTCCGAATTCCTTAAGAACGTGTTACATGGGTACAACCAGGCTGGATTACGCAGCTATGCCATGTGCTCGAATGCTACAATGTGACCACTGAGGAAGGAAAAGAAGATCCTAGGAACATCAATATTCTTGAGTCAGTAGGGCAACCCGAAGTCATTGGGCCTAAGGTGGAAGTTCCTGATATATCATAGCCCTTTAAGACCAAGCAAGTGAATATTGGATCAGAAGCACAGCCAAAGTTTTCAAACATAGGTGACTATTGGGATGAAGATACAGTGGACAAAGTCGCGGAGTTACTGCGGGAGTATCATAACTTGTTTCCCACCAAGTTCTCTGATCTAAAAGGGATAGTAAGGATCTAGGTGTTATGAAGATCACTCTAAAGTCAAATGTGAAGCCAGTAAAGCATCACCCTTATCGCTTGAATCTAAGTACAAGGAAAAAGTGTGTGACGAATTGGATAAGATTCTTGCAGCTAGAATTATTGATCTTGTCGAAGAATCAGACTGGGTTAGTCCTATGGTGGTTCAAGAAAATAAGATGAAGGGTGAGATTCAAATATGCTTAGACTTAAGGAATTTGAATGATGCTTGTTTCCGCGATCCCTTTCCCACGCCATTCATAGATGAAGTACTGGAAAATGTTGGAGGTCACAAAGCCTATTCATTTACTAATGGTTTCTCAGGGTATCATCATATCAAGATCGCGTTGAAGGATCAGAGTAAGACCACCTTTGCGACTGAATGGGGTTGTTTTCAGTATACAGTTATGCCTTTCAGACTTAAAAATTCCCCTGTAATCATCTCTAGGGTGGTAGTCATAGCCTTCAAGGAGTTTATTCACAAGTTTTTGGAGGTTTACTCCGATGATTAGACTATTTTTCGGTTAGTTAAGAGACATATTTCCAGTCTTCGCCTCATGTTGGATACTTGTAGAAGGTATCAAATATCCCTTAATTTGAAGAAATGCATATTCTTCATACCATATAGGATACTGTTGGTCCATGTAGTCTGTAAGCAGGGTGTTGGCTTGTTTGGCCCTGACCTAGGTTTGGAAGAGTTATTTAGCCAAACAAATCCCGTAGCTACCAACCCTTTTGGCAACAGCCCGCGGAGTGCGGACTGAGGTCTCACCCGAGGTAGCAGGGAAGGGTGTTGGAACCAAGTTTCTGCACCCTAGGGATGTCTAGATGTGTACTGGAGGGTTCGCGCACTATTCTATAACTTCACGCTGCTTGACCTTCGCACTGATCCAGGGCGATTATAATTTTCTTATTCATGCACTATTCTACTTGAGGGAATCAGTTATGATTTAGAACTATTCAACAGGTTCTTTAAGAAAACATTTAATCAAAATAATTTATTCGTGCACAAAATGAACCCAGATTTGCATACATTCATCACATTTTCATTAACTAGATATAGAAAGGTAAACCATAAAGATAGATGCGCGATAACACAGAATTACGGAAGCATATTTTTCTTTATTATTATTCTTTCACCAATACATCTAGATCTACCCTACGCACTCAGCTACAGGGGCCCGTGCACATAGTTGCAGGCTTTCTAGGCCTCTGCGCACACAGCTGCAGAGCCTCTACCTCCTACCTAAACCCTGACTCGGACTTACAGATGCTTTCGATATTTCTACTTCAAGTACCCATTACATTTCATGCCAAAAAGAACTACCCTTCCCTCATAGAGCCACGCTCTATTTATACCCTTTCCTGGCCCGTGATCCCTGCGCGGGCCAACTCTATTTACATTACTTTTTATTATTTTCGGGCAGACTACCCTTTGACTCAACCTATTACAATTTGTGCTCCGCACATTCAACGGAGTCTTTATCCTAACTTTACCAAAAGTGTCCAGCTTCGCGCCCTGAAACCATTGCGCGAGGCTTCTGCTACCCAACAGTACCCCAACACATTCATCGTGACTCATCTCGTGTCACTTGTTGACGCAACTAGACTCTCTACCTTGGCTTCGCGGTTTTCCTCCCTATGAGTGACGGTCGTCGTCCTGGTACTCCTTCCTTGTCTCTTGCAACGCTTCATCCATCTCCTGCTTCAGTGTTTCTACCACATCTTGCAATCGATGATGCTCATTCTGCTTTGCTCGGTTAACACAGAACACCCCCTCCAACAATTTTAGCATGAGCGGGGGAGCCACCTACAGGTCTGCCCGGTACTAGCGCAACCATTTCCGACCTTCGTATCCTCTCTTCGCATCATCCACTGCAGCCTGTGTTGTAATTTTGCAAGACCCTGGCTACTATCCACAAGATCCCAAACTTCGAGGGACATCAGAGACGACTTATTAAGTGCATATCTACCCGTGGTCCCCATTTGTCCAGCCTTTCATTGTTCTATTGTAGTGCACCGGCCTGCCCCTAGGCCAG
Organism: Pinus tabuliformis; assembly: GCA_031772625.1. Taxonomy (NCBI): domain Eukaryota; kingdom Viridiplantae; phylum Streptophyta; class Pinopsida; order Pinales; family Pinaceae; genus Pinus; species Pinus tabuliformis. Next base: position 675,294,815 of record CM062815.1, read on the forward strand.
GCAACGGCCTCTAGACCAATTTTGCTCCATGTTCCCTTGGTAATTTATAAGCCCTATGAAATTCAAATGCAGTGATTGCCGCTCGTTTCTGCGCGTGTAACCGTCCTGTGTGGAATTGGTGACCATTTGTTCCATATCCGATTCATACTATATCTCTTAATGTCCCGCTGCCCGCTCCGTTTTTCCATGTTGCTGACATCTTGTCATGAACAGTGATATCAACAGTCATCATTGCAAACGGCGCATCCGCGTGAGCCTCCTTGCACCACCGTGATCCTCGTGTTTGGTTGAATGCTTGCACACCATGGTACTCGCGCATTTGTCCCCCAGGCTGCTTTATCGTCCCGCGCTCTCTTTCAACTGGTTGGAGCGGTGAGACTATCTTCTTTATGGCTAGTCAGATAGTCAGCTTGCCTGTGTGGATCTTAAGGTGACTCCCATTCACTCTTCCTAGAAATGGGTCTCCATTGAGTTTAGCCAACTGAACAATGCCTCCTGTTACACAGTAATTTGTCGCTGCCTTCACTCCAGTCCTTCTACTATGTCATCTGTCCAAGTCAAACATGCTCAGATTGAACAAATGCTCTCTAATGTTGCCAAATGACCCACTTTTCCTAATTTATCTACCTTATCGTGACTGTGGACTTAATATACACGTTGAGGGGCGCTCATGAACAATCAAGCTGCACTGCCAATGCGGAAGTACATCTGATTCTCGCGATGGGCCGATTTCATGCTCCAGCACGAGGTTACTTGTCATCTTTAGTGATGATCTGACTAGATACATTGCTCACTAGCGATGTCAGCGCTAAAGCTCAGTTATACACCTCCGATGATCCAGATTGGGTGAATTTGTTCCAACAGTCGGCCTTCTGGATGATTCCAGACCTGGTTGTTGGCATAGTTTGTGTAGCCTTTCCTCCTCTGGTGTGGTTGTTCCATCATTTGTGCTACCTTCCTTGGGGATAAGCTCACCCTTCCACCTTTCATGGAGACTCCTTCTCCTATTTAAACTCTCACCATTGCTATGCACTGCTATTTTTTGATAGTTGGATAGTTGGCTAGCTGGTTTGAGCAGTGCTTTTAGTGTAGCTAGTGTGTGGGTGACAAGTGTGGGATTGTTCATAGTTTGTTGAAGGTTGTGAAGTGCCCTTAACTTTGTGTAAAACTTATGAGTGAGAGAGAATTTTGTATGTTGAGAGATCTATCTTCAAAGAGTGAATGCTTGAAGAACATGCTGGCTGGATCCCTTTGAGAAAGGTTACGACATCAAGACTTTGGTTGTAAACTTGCTATTATTTCATTATTAATAAAATCAATGATGTTTTCCTATGTCTTGTATGTAATTTACTTGATAGCTCATGACTTCTTAACTTTGTGAGTAAATAGATCATTGTTGTTTTCCGGTTACGTGCTTTGTTGTATTTCCTTTGCATTGTTTTAGGTTGATCACTCATTTAGGAGAAGGAAGCGGAAGCTAGAGAAATGCAGTGGAACTCCATCGACCACCAGTTGAGGTAGGCCTCCAACTATGACTATTTAAGGAAAGCTATTGTTGATCTGTTCTTGTTTGTGACTAGACCCACTCTAGGGCTAGAGGGGTTGCCTCTGTCCGCAGAGGGAACACTTTCCTGCATCACAAATTGGTGACTCCACTGGGGAGTTTGGCCTTTGTTCTTCTCTTGTTTTCTCTTGTTTTGATTTTGATTTGGTCTCTTTTGAAGTTTGGGGATTAGTTATCAATCTTTTGAGTTTCCTGGCTCGATCTGGGAAATACCTCTATTTGATTGAAGGATTGACTGTTTTTGGTTTAGGAGTTTTTGTTCGCCTGTCATTGTTTTCAACATCATCGCAGATTTAAATTTAACAGTTGTGTTGGAAATAATACTGAGAGAGGGGATTAATCAGTATTATGAAATCAATTAATTTCCTTTTCACAATCATATTTTTATACGCTACTTCGGCTATGTGAAACTGTGTATATACGCTACTATGTCTAAAGAAACCAGCGTATATCAGAAAACTTAAGATTCATTAATTGTTTGATCTTTAATCAGTGCATCAGTACTTCATTAATCATAAGAACAGTAAGCAGGAGCAGTAAAATAGAATAGATCATCACACACATGGACACAAAGATATAAGGTGGAAACCCAATGTGGGTAAAAACCACCTGCTGCAATTTGTCTCTGTCTTCTTTTAAATTAGAAACTTCCTTTTACAATGATTCTGTACTGGTGCAATCTTATACCAGTACGTAGGCTACTACCTGCAGAAGACTACAACCTTCTCTCATTCTCCAGCTTCTCCTAGAAGGGAGCTACAACCCCCTTAGCTCTTGTACTAGCTGAGGTACTAGTACGTAGGTGCTAACCTACAGAAGGCTACAACCTTCTCTTTTTTTCAAGGGACCACATTTCATAAATTTTCAAACTGGATCCATTAATATCAATCAAACATCAAGTATATCTGCATTAACCAAACTCCTTTGTACACACAAATACTGAATCAACCAATAACTTCTCAGAATGTTGTAACCAGAAAACAATACTAGTAACCAAACACCAATTATGAACCCAGAACCCTGCAGCTATAAACAGAAGCAGCTAAAACATATTTCGTGAGATGTAAACTACTTCAATATGTGGAACCTACGTGCATACGCTTCTGTATTAAGGCCAAACAACGTATACGTTGTTTTAAGTTAGTGAACCAGCGTGTATACGCGCCTCTGCTGTGTTGAACCTACGTACAGATCTATAAAAGATAATTTACCCTTTTCACTTATTCTGACATCAGTTATACCCAGATTATCATATTTATAGATCACATCATGCGCAAAATATAACAGATCAAAATTACACAAAGATACTTCTCTTCAAGCCGCCTTAAGATCTTGACCCATCAGTAGAACTTATCCTTCTCCTTGCGCTCAGGTTCCTCCTTGATTTAGACCTAGTTATGCACCATAACCCAATGACAGCTCTTCATAAGATATTCAATGCTTCAGTTCTTTTCTTGCCAAATCATCTCCTTCCCTTTTTATAGACTTAGGCCTTACTGAAACCATGGTCCAAAACCATAGAGATCCAACACTAGGGACTCAATACCTAGGTTCAACACTTTGGATGCAATACCAAGGACCAAAACCATAGGTTCAAATATGTCAAACTAAATACCATGGACCAACCATAAGTTTCTCCACATGTATGTGCTTTTCTTTGCATGAAAGTGCATGCATACGTATGCACGCCTTTTGATCGGTACACCCGTGTGTATACGCGATTTTGTTAAGAGGAACTTGTGTATACCTCATTTTCTTTCATTCTGACAGCCTGAACTATGATCTGCCCTTTGGGTGAGTTGCCATCAAGGACAACACCTATGCCATAGTGCCAAACCTGTGTCCTAATGCCAACAATCTCCCCCTTTGGACTTGATGGCAACCCCAAGTCACTCAAAATCATTCTCCCCCTTTGACATCAAGGGAAAAGGGTTATGCCCCCCCTGAATAAATGCTGAAATCTCTGCTCTGCTGTGCTGTCCAAGCTCCCCCTGACTGTAGGCAAGGTCTGCAAGAAGATGTTCTACAAAAGAAACATGAATTTATACATTATAAATGACCTTCCTATCACCAAAGACTCATACATACATCCATCTCCCAACCAAGTGGGGATTGACTCATCTACCCAACCAAGTGGGGATACACCAAGAATTTACACATGATAACAACAAGAACATTACTTCATCCATCCCAGGCATAGTGGGGAAACCAAGATAGGCCATTACATGGCCTTGATAAGAAAAGAAATACATGACATAGAGACGAAATATCTACAGCAAGACTAGCACTTGTCAATCATCAATCATCATAACCCTCAATCATCATTTAGATCAGCAACCATGCTCTTCTGCATGCACCTGTTCCACCTGAAATTAAAACAACTGTGAACATAAACCAAGGTCTTCTAAGATAATGCCAACAATGCATTATTAAAAGAGTATATGCTCCCCCTGAACCTGTGCCAGATGGTCTCTGCCAGACCTATATCAGACTCTTTTCATCCGGAAGCTGGCCCACTATTTTTCTTTAAACCAAAATATACGCGACTGTTTCTTCATAAACTGGCGTATGTACGCAGATCCTCCTCATGAAACTTGTGTACAACCACTTTTCTCTGAAACAGACAAGATTCAGCAGCAAGATGATGCATCAACTACCCCCAACTTCTGTCTGAGGTATTCAAATGTCTCTGTGGGCAGTGGTTTGGTGAGTATGTTAGCAACTTGTTCCTTAGAGGGAACATACTCCAATTTAACCTTTTGTTCAAGCACTTTTTCCCGGAGAAATTGATACTTGATAGGTATGTGCTTGGTCTTTGAATGCATGACAGGATTATTTGAAATACTGATTGCACTTGTATTATCACAAAAAATGGAGATAGGTGGAGTACAAGAGATTTGCATGTCTTGCAATGTTTGCATCATCCAAAGCAGTTGTGTGCAGCAAGATGCAACAGCTACATATTCTGCTTCAACTGTAGATAATGCAATCGAACTCCATTTCTTGCTGAACCAAGATACTAATCGAGGACCCATGAAGAATGCACCACCACTAGTGCTTTTTCTGTCATCCACGCTTCCTACCCAATCTGCATCTGTATATGCATGAAGTGTGAGATCTGTATCTCTAGGATACCATAAGACATAGTTTTCAGTTCCTTGAAGATACTTGAAAATTCTCTTAACTGCCTGAAGATGAGTTTCCTTTGGATTTGCCTGAAACCTTCCAACTATTCCCACTACATGCATAATGTCTGGTCGGGTACCTGTTAGATAGAGCAGACTACTAATCATGGATCTATAGGTTGGTTGATGTACTATTGCTGATTTATCATTTTTGTTGAGGCTGCATCTTGTTTCCACAATATCCCAAACTTCTGTACCAAGAGATTGAAGATAGGCAGTGATTCTTACCTTCCAATAGACGAAGTTGCTCCCATAAAAAATTGGTGGCCTGATTGATGCTTCTTTTTCGTAGTTGCTCATGATGATATATCTTCCTTCAAGCGATCAATCTTCTTCTAAAGGACCTGCTCTGATACCAATTGTTGGAAATAATACTGAGAGGGGGGGTGAATCAGTATTATCAAATCAATTAATTTCTTTTTCACAATCAGATTTGTATACGCTACTGCATCTATGTGAAACTGCGTATATATGCTACTATGTCTAAAGAAACCAGCGTATATCAGAAAACTTAAGATTAATTAATTGTTTGATCTTTAATCAATGCATCAGTACTTCATTAATCATAAGAACAGTAAGCAGGAACAGTAAAAAAAAACAGATCATCACACACATGGACACAAAGATATAAGGTGGAAACCCAATGTGGGTGAAAACCACCTACTGCAATTTGTCTCTATCTTCTTTTAAATTAGAAACTTCCTTTTACAATGATTCTGTACTGGTGCAGTATTATACCAGTACGCAAGCTACTACCTACAGAAGGCTACAACCTTCTCTCGTTCTCCAGCTTCTCCTAGAAGGGAGCTACAACCCCCTTAGCTCTTGTACTAGCTAAGGTACTAGTACGTAGGTGCTGACCTACAGAAGGCTACAACCTTCTCTTTTCTTCCAGGGACCACGTTTCATAAATTTTCAAACTGGATCCATGAATATCAATCAAACATCAAGTATATCCGCATTAACCAAACTCCTTTGTACACACAAATACTGAATCAACCAATAAATTCTCAGAATGTTGTAACCAGAAAACAGTACCAGTAACCAAACACCAATTATGAACCCAGAACACTGCAGAAATAAACAGAAGCAGCTAAAACATATTTCATGAGATGTATGCTACTTCAATATGTGGAACCTGTGTGCATATGCTTCTGTATTAAGGCCAAATAGTGTATACGCTGTTTTAAGTTAGTGAACCAGTGTGTATATGCGCCTCTGCTGCACTGAACCTGCGTACAGATCTATACAATATAATTTACCCTTTTCACTTATTCAGACATCAGTTATACCCAACTTATCATATTTATAGATCACTTCATGCGCCAAATATAACAGATCAAAATTACACAAAGATACTTCTCTTCAAGCCGCCTTAAGATCTTGACCCATCAATAGAACTTATTCTTCTCCTTGTGCTTAGGTTCCTCCTTGATTCAAATCTAGTTATGCACCATAACCTAATGACAGCTCTTCGTAAGATATTCAATGCTTCAGTTCTTTTCTTGCCAAATGATCTCCTTCCCTTTTTATAGACTTAGGCCTTACTCAAACCATGGTCCAAAACCATAGAGATCCAATACTAGGGACTCAATACCTGGGTTCAACACTTTGGATGCAATACCAAGGACCAAAACCATATGTTCAAATATGTCGGACTAAATACCATGGACCAACCATAAGTTTTTCCACATGTATGCGCTTTTCTTTGCATGAGAGTGCATGCATATGTATACGTGCCTTTTGATCGGTACACCCACGTGTATACGTGATTTTGTTAAGAGGAACTTGCGTATACCTCATTTTCTTTCATTCTGAGAGCTTGAACTGTGATCTTCCCTCTGAGTGAGTTGCCACCAAGGACAACCTCTGTGCCATAGTGCCAAACCTGTGTCATAATACCAACAAGTCGCGTTGTCATCGCATTCACCCTTTTGTAATATCCTGTGCATCGCTTAATAACAGCTCACAGTCGCGATGGCTCTGTAAATCTAACCATCGCGAAAAAGTCATGTACTTCCACGCTGACATCACTCTGTTGTTGCGGTTAGTTCTTTATCAGTGCTAGTTGCTTGTGTATTACCCGTGTTGATTGCTGTAGAATTGATTTTCTCAATTCTGCCTCCTGAGTCCATCAGTCCTGCTGGTCCCTTGCTTTTCTCGCTTGCTTAGTAGCTTGTTTTTCACTGTTTATGGTTAAGGAACTCTTTTGTTAGCTTTCTTGAATGAGTCTTGCTTTTTTGCTTGTGTGACCTAGTTCATTATTTCAAGTTTCTTGAATCAGTTGGCTTGGTTGCTGGTTTGTTCAAGGTTCATTTGTAGCTTTCTGTCGGTTTGATTGAGCCTTCCCCATTTCTTGTTTTTGGTTGATTGTTTAGTGACTGTTATTGAACCAATCTTTGGTATTGATTCGATTTTTTTTCACTATCGAACATAGATCACAATTGTTTGGATCAACCAGTTTTTTCCACACTTGCTTCTTGCTTGTTTGTTTCTTCTAGATTTAAAGACATCAAAATCAAAAGGATTGCATCCATTTAGTATACGAAAGTGAAAGTGAATTTTCATTTCAAGTTTGCATATTGGAAAGCGAATGATAAAATCTCTCATTAGTAGTATCTGTGCACTTTAGGAATTGATGTCTGTATGCATTGAGTGACTGTCTTTGTTCATCTTGGTTTTCTTGGTTTGGGAATGATCTCTTTACCCTCCCGTAGGTAGGTGTTCATTGAAGAAAAAGGATATTTCGCTCATTCTAGCTGCATCCTAGGATTTGTTGTATACATACAGTAAGACCTGAAAACTGAAACATAATCCAAGATCAACTCTAAAATGAATTGAATAAATCTAACAACGCATTGGAACATAATACACACTATTTGGAGGTCTAGGCTAGAGATGTGCTCCGGCATCATTAAACCTAGTCACTTTTGTTTTCACTCAAGGTTGAGTGATTCCTCCTTCTATGACTCAATAGTCGTCTAGTACAGAATTGTGCTCCCATGTACCGTCGAGTATATGTTGGGAGACCCCACTAGGTTATCATCCTTTATCCTTAGGAAGCTATGTCTACCACCTTGCAAATCGTAACGCACCGAACATAACATTCGAGAAGATTGACTGCCGTATGGAAAGTCCTTGGTTTTCATATGACTGCCAAGGTGTATATGCAATTTTACGGGTTGTCTGGTAAACCTTTTTCCTAGTTCTCCAGAGTAGTCACTTTTGTTCCTTTTCGGACTCCCTAAAAGAAAAGGTCCATCTGAGCACTTGTCACTTCAGGCTCATTAAATATTCGAAGGCGACTAGAGTCATATTTTTGTCCTTTTCTTGACTCTTTAAAGATGAAAAGGTCAAATTCTATTCCTGTGTCTTAAAATTTTTTTGGCCACGTTCACATTTACCCTGTTAGATCTTGTTTGTGTTAGCTTGAGTAGGGTTCTTTCTCATTAGTTTTCCTAGGATTTTTGAATCGAATCATCCTGGCGGAATCATCGATCCTGTCTCCCGTTCCAAGTGACCAAGGGTCTCCCTCTTCTGTTGCTCCTGAGATACCAGTTGTTAGTGATACCCTCCCTGTCATTTCGAGTATCCAACCGATTAACTCTCGCACCCTAGAAGACGAGTCTTATGATATTCATTGAACCCCATTTGGTAGCCTTCCGAAGAAGATATTTCCAATACTCCTCCTAGTGTTTCAGTCCCAATGTCTTCTTCTGACATGGCTAACACATCCCCCATCACGAGTGAAGAATTAGTTGTGACGAGCGATGAAATTCCTATCCCAACAGAAACTACACCCTTTCGTGTCACCCCTCTCGGTGTCACGCTACCTTTACGCTATAAGGATTTGAGAGATGTCATGGGTTCTAGGACTTCCCTTACGAGTTCCATGTGGTCTCATACCGTCGCTCTGACTTTGGAGTCTTTTATCCCTCAAATTCACAATGTGTCTGTCACCTCAGTCCCGACTATTCCAACTGTCTGTGTGGCTTCTTCAGCCCTTGTTGTTGTTCGTCACTGCATCCTCAGTTGTGACCACTGTTGTTGGACCTTCATCCGGATTTGCAAATAGTGGCCCATCGGCATCTACATCCGGAGTTGTTGATCCTACACTAAATGCCCCACCTTCTTCTAGTTCCATTCCAACAGGGGGGGCATACGATCAATATTTACAAGCTCTTCAGAATCCGAACCCCCAAGATCCATTTCATTATTACAATTCTCGAGGAGCTCATATTTATTACCCCGGACCTTTGCCATCTCAACCTGCAGTTGAGGTCACGGTCCTGTTATCCGTTGCTTGGGGTACCACCAGTTATCATGGTGGCCAAGTACCCCCTGCCAATTTTCAAGGACCACCCTATCAAGGTCAGTCGTCTTACACGCAGCCCTCCTATGGGCAACAGTATTACGGACAGCTTATC